>VDFB02033095.1:0-35185 GCA_007258455.2 Sequoia sempervirens
AACAATTAGGCAAGGTGAGATTTTAGATAGGTGAGGAGGCATACCAATTTTTATTCAACATGGAGGAGAAACCAAATGAGATATTTGAGCTTTGAAAGAGCAAGCAAAGAGGAAGATGAGGAAGATTCTTGAGAGGTAAATATCAATGTAGAAATAAAATGTTGTATGTGAAAGATGTCAAGAAGGAAGTGAGAGTAGTAGTATATATCAAAATGATAAAGAAGAATAATTCATTTGATAATTAGATATGAATCATTCATGCATACCACAATTAAAAAAATGATAAATACCAAAGAGGCAAAGATATGGTAGAAATAGTGGAATATATTTCAGTGGAACTTTTTTTAGATGTGCACAAGAAGGTCATGGGAATTTGAAAACAAATAGTCACAAAATTCCTAGTAAAATACATGAAGGAAGCTAAAGAGATACATATTTTGATGAAGAGTCAAGGGGGTTGTAATATAGAGACAGTTTGTAACATCTCTAAGGTATATTTCTCTTATTTCATTGAGTTTAGGTTTCCCCATTTCAAATGTTGCAATTACATTGTTGTTTAAGATGCTAGTTTATTTGTATTATCTTTTTTCAAGTTTAGTGGTTTCAACACTTCATTTTCGATCTTTTGAAACCCCACTACCATCAATATGTCTACCCATTATATCTAGAATTATTGATCTAGACTCAACTATGTCTCATTTCAAATCATTTAGTCATTTTATTTCAAGTCTTAATGTGTCAATCATAACTATACCTATAGTGCTAACTTTTCCAATGTATCACTTCCCTCAACAAGTATATGGTACATAACTAAGAATGACTCTACTACCAAGACATTTTCCCTACCAGTTGTGTCTATCATGCCTACATTTCAAGCACAAATTCAAGATGTTACCAATATTGAGCTTGTATCCACTAATAGTTTCCAATTGAATATGATGACTTAATTAGAGGAAATGATTACCACAAGAGATCTAGATGAAAATTGGATGAAAAGGATGAGTGATTATTCAAGTCTTCAATGAAATATAGAGATGTAAATAGAAGATATATCCCCTTAAGTTGTGTATGATAGAAATACAAGACAATTCAAAAGGGTGTTGAAGAAAAAAGGTAGGTCATTCAGCCAAGATCTAATTGTGGAGATAGTGCAAAAGTTATTTAATGTGTCCAAGAAACAAAAAGGAATTTAAGAAATGTATTTGGTAATTAAATCCATGTTAGATGTTATTGTAGATTTATTTTGATACTTAATTAAAGAAAACAAGGATTTGTTGGCCTATCACCTAAATTTTCATGTCTTATGCCTCCAGTGTTATCCCTATTTCTCATTTTGGCCATCATTGATAATTATTTTGAGATTTCCTTCAAAGGCCCTAGTATTAAAAGTATTGTTTATATTATGTTTCATTCCCCTCTTATCCTTTACATTGTTCCTTGGTGTTAAATTTTTATGTTTAGAGGTCTTGTGTTCTTGTTTGCAAATGTCTTTTCAAGCAAGTTTCAAATTCTAGTTTGCATTTGCATATTTTGTAAAGTTGTTTTATAGTCTCATGGGTCTACAATGTATAAAGCAATCAAAATTTGGGTATTGATACATATCTCCATTTGTATTCATTTCCAACTTGTGATTATACTCCCCACACATGTACTTTTCCTTACACATGGAATTATTTCCCCTATGTACAACTTGCAAACTACTAGTTGGATTTCAACCCTTGCTCCTTACATGGCCTTATGCACATAGAATTTTCAACCTTGCATACTTCTTGTACATTACATGTTTTCTCATTTGGACCTCCTCTCTCTTTCTTTTATGGTGTACTGCCAACTTGCGCCTCACCTTCTTTCCTAGAAGGTTCACTCTTCACAAGCTTGCAAACCCTTCATTCAATTGATAAATTCTTGCAAATTAATTTCCCACCTCCAATTTCAACCCTCTTGTAATCTTGCATCTCACTTGCAAATTTTATCTCACATCTTTCCTTCCTTTCCCATGCCCCTATCTTCTTGATTTACATACTTGTCTCACTTGTTTACATATTACAAACTATGCATCTACTTACATGCCCCGTATTCCACCATACATTTCTTTTATAGAATTGGTCCTCCACGTTGTAACTTGTAAATGGGACTTATCCCCCACATTGACTTTATCATTCAAGAAAAAATCAACACTTTCCTTCATATTTATACTAACACACCATTAGTTCTCGCATATGGGTTCAATTGAGCCTAGGAAATGTCTTGAATACATGCAAGTACAAGTGGACTCCTCATGGGAATGGATTCAATTGCAAGGCTATTTGGTTATTAATACAACAAGCATGGGCAACCTAAGAACATGGTGCAACAAGTATAGATAACTTGAAAACTTACAAATCTCACCTTTGAATCCACCCTTGTTGCAAGAATGAGTTGGAATGATATGTGGGTAGAAAAAGAATAAAGGTTGATACTAGTTAGCTACAAAGAGAAGATATTGAAAACTATCATCAATGGTGTTATTCATTCTAACTTAAACCTAAGGTTCTTTTAAAATTAAAAATTTGAGCTTCAACTCCACTTACAATTATATTATTGTAATCCAATGAAAGAAAAAATCATTAATGTATTGTCATCAATATTATGAATGTATCCATGGAATTTAAATGTATTTTAATGGATCAAATGTATTACTTTAGTTATAGTTTCTAGCTTGAGTATTATCCTTGACTATTTTATCAACATGATGATTATAAAATATTTGTGAAGCTTTCACAAAGTATCTTTTTATCATAATTATACAGAATATGTTCATGGATTATTAAGTTTGTTTCATCTTTGATGTATGATATCATGGTGTTGTATCTATCATTCATAGAACCTAGCTTATGTATGTGAATGTAGAATTCAGACCTTGATATATTCATTATTATCATGTTGTATCTCTTTTGAATCACATATATGCTTTTTCTGTTGGTTTTAAAACTCAATTATGTCACCCTCTATGGATCAAGGCACCAATTTACAAAATTTATCCTTCCATTGTACCAATATACATAAAAATAAAGCATAAAATTATTCATATAAAAGTTAGGATTAATTATGCCACCACTATTACAAATGCATCATACTCACACAAGCATATCACAAGAAAATTTGAAATAGAACAAACTTTCCATAATTTTACAATGTGTTGCTCTTACGAGTGTGCAAAGGTAAGTCTTGTAGGAAAATCATGGTCATCTCAAAATAAACATCCAAGATCAGTAGTGCCTTCAATTACTTTCAAACCCATTAATTTACTTCAAAGACACATACTACTATGCCACAAAGCGAAAACATGCATAGTTGACTTCCCATATCAACCCGCTCATGCAAATACAACTATTTTCAACAACATGTATCAAACAGATTCAATTTGCAAAATCAACCAATATGAAAGAAAAAAGATATGGACACACAGATTTACGTGAGGAAAACCCTTTCGGGTAAAAAAAAACCCACACTCCAAAATGATCAAGCCATTGTATTATTCAACAAAAAACAGAGCTACAATACAATCTCAAGCTCATAGCCTTTACAGGAGTTTTCATCTTGTTCCATCCAAAGAATATAGACAACATAACCATTCAGAATCCCCACACTGTTACAATACTCTCACACAACATATAGTGTAGATACTTCTCCTCCCTCCTCTCTACATTTTTCCTTCTCCCATCATGGCACACTAAACGTTCAATGTTAATGCAACACTCATTTTATCCAACGGCTCCAAGTTGACCAGGAAAACCAACTGATTCCCAATTGTTGATCCAACCATCAACAGGTTCCAGCCAATCATTTTTTTCCACCTCAACATCCATCGAGTCCCACCGAGTCAGTCATCGCCATATCAAGGGGACACCAATTTGTCTCCCACCAATATAGGGAAGCCCTGTCAACATTCACATTGCATCTTCATGTCTATCATATCATCGATGAGACAAGATCAAGAGTCCCGCCGAAGTCCATGAGTCCCACCGATGAGAGTCATCGGTCCATCGAGGGGACCACCTTCGAAGACCTGTCGATGAAGCACCATCCCAGTGACAAGAGTCTTCAATACGTTCACCACTCCATCATTCCATCGATGAGACCCAACATGAAGTCTCGGTGATACCATTGAGTCACACCAATGTACCGTACACTTCCTACACCAACGACCTATCAGAGGGACACTCACAAAGGTTCCACCGACACCAGCATCTCCTACCGATGAACCACTCCATCGTTCCATCAGTAGGACAAGCTTCAGTGTCCCATCAAAGGCACAACTTCCCACCGATGAGGATGCAATGCTACATATCGGGTTGTCGATGTGACAACTCATAGACTCCCATTGATGATGTCATCTCCCACCGACAAGTCTTTACTGCCATACAAGTCACTACTCCATCAGAACATCGGGGGAACTCAAGATAGAGTCCCATTGGTGACACGAATTCCTACCGATGAGTGACCAAGGCAAGACATTAGGCTATCACGGAGACTTCTTGGAGACTCCTGCTGACATGACTAACTCTCGCTGATAGAACACAATGCCAGAGAAAATTGTTAGCGCCAAACTGTGGAGGTCATCGGAGCATCGGGGGGACTAAGAACAAGGTCTCGCTGATATGAGGAAGTTAGGCTGATAAGAGATAGAAACAAGACTTCAAGGAGTATATCAAGCCAATAATTTCAGGCACAAATCCCAATAAATCTTACTTACAACTATCACAAAGGAAAAATAACTTGTGTATCTTAAGTTGGATGCACACCGATCATTTCTACTCAAAGGAGGTTGGGATGCTAACTAACATTAAGGCTAAGTAAAAATTATAAGTCTCATAATACATTAGGGCATGCTTAATTTCTTAAATGTAATTGCATTATTTTCTTCACCCACTTCACTTTCAACTCCAAGGAACCCCCATTGGCCTAGAAAAACCTAAAGAAGAAGACTATGCTCACCCACTCTTATGCATTGGTTAATTGTTACCATTTTTTTACCATAAGTGCAAATCATCATCCTATGTTGACTTTCCCCAACCTTAGGTTTTGGTGTTTCCTTTAGGATTCATGGAGATACAACTTTGAGAACTAACAAACTTTCATTTTTGATAGGGGTACTATTTCTAGTGCTTCAAATATTTCTCTAATATCTTAAGCACCTAATAATTTATTTGTAGTTGTGTCACTCTATCATATGTCTTGTTAATCTCATCAACCTACACCAACAAATTGTAATTTTTTCTAGGGATTAAATAATGTTCATTTTAATGCACCTATTATATTCGTCTTAGCATCTTGCTAAAAAAATTATTATGACAAAAGGTCATATTCTCTTCCCAAGTGAAGAGCAACAACTATGTTTGACTTGAACCTAGTCAAATACTTGATATAAGAGTGGAATGTGGAATAAATAAGACATTGAGGATGTTCTTGGATATTCAAGATCTAACTATACCTAAGGAGACAACAAGCAACTTGGAGAGGTAAATAAATAGCTAATTCAACCCAAACCTCCTCTGATGAACATGAAGGTACATCTAGAAGGAAACTATTTGTAGATTTAGGAGATAAATACACATCAAATTATTCTTCTAATAATGTGGTTAGAACTAATATAAGATCCCAAAAATATAATTATGATGTTCAAAGAAAAGTGCATATAAGAAGGAGAAATAAGGACCAAGTTCATAATAAACATATGCAAACTCTAGGTATGCATGTCTCTTGAAAGAGGTCCACATTTTGGCCCATATCCCACCTACACAACTCCCTAACATGAGGAAATTAAACATTTAACTACTTTTATGATGCGTAAGAATCAAATCATCCCAATGTTGAATAACTTGAGAGAACTAAAAGACAAAATATTAGCCTTTCTCAATGAAATCAAAATTAGGCTTGAATAACTTGAAGCCTAAATAACTCAATAGCTAGCCCAACTTTCCCAACAACATAATAAAAATTAAAGGAATCATGTTCCTACTAAGCCTTTACATATTCAACTCTAAGGACAACAATTCAATAATTCGCATATTGCAAGATATCAATTCAAGAGGCATGCTTGAAGGTTTCAACTAGTTAGGCATCCTTTGGAATTATAAAGATATAGACAACTTGACTTTTATGGAATCCCAAGTTATCCAAATCCAATGCCAAATTAAATTAACGATAAAAATACAATACAATAATCCAATATCAAGTAAAAAACATCATCAGAATTTAATAAGTTATAAATAATCATGAAATAGATTATGAGAATATCATCACGGAGTTTGTGTAATCATTTGAAGAAAGTGCTAGAGGGAAGAAAAAAAATCTTGACAATAACATTGATTTATGGGAAGAGTTCATGAGAATTTTAATATCATAGTATGGAGATAGGGTCAACCAAAATTTTACAATTCATGAATTCATCATGACAATGAGAAAAAAAACCCCTCACCTCAAACACAATGATTTCGTGTGCTTGTGTTGTATTGTGGTGCATTTAATGCAAAGATAGGATATTGCCTCAAAGATGAGAAAAGAACCTTTAGACCTTTAGGAAAGCATGTACTATGGTTGTAAAAATCAAGAGTATCATGAGAGATTTAAGAAAGAAAATAAAGAGATTTGTTTTCAAGCTATCCTAACCTAATAAAGGTAATCCAAGCAAGCCTCTCACAATAGATAAAAAAATAGACAAGATCATGGGTGCCCTTAAGGACCTATTAATATAGTGTTGCTAGAAATGAAAAATGCTTTCCACCACACAATTTTTGGGCCACATCATAATGAGATACCATGCCTACATGATAGGCCATATAATATATATTGGTCCAGAAACCCAATCAAAATGATATACATGTGGCTCCTAAACAAGGTAATCAAAGATCTCATAAGATAGAGACACCTAACCAACTAAGGAGGAGGTAAGCATACAATATGGCATGGCCTAGTGTGAGACATATTACATGCCACATGACCTTACTAAATGCATGTTGTTGTAGCACTAATAATGAATGAATAAAAATATCAAGAGAATGAAGACTATGAAGATGATCATGAGCTCAAGCAAGATGATTATTAAGTTTACATAGGTGTGTATGTAGATACATTTAATCAATCTAAATTTGAGGATTATTTTGCTGACTACAAGCCTTATCAATACAATAACATTAATGCTCAAGTAATCAATATTATATTTTATAACATGATTTGGCACATCATAGATAGCTCATGCAACAAACATACAAGAAGGTCAAACCTTTTCACAACAATATTACTAAGGTTGTAGTTATGCAAGTAAAAAGTGAATATCAAGTCAAAAATGGACATGTTGGTGCTAATCCAAATTCTAATATTGCAGCCAAGACAAATGTGGGTGTACCAAACATAGTCAAGGGTAAGAAAAGGATAAATTTTGAGGTTCAAAGCAATGGTCCAATAATGAAATTAGTTGAAAAAATGAGAGATCCTACCTTAAACACAATGGTGCAAAAATAATGTGTTCTCAAAGATGAGATGGATGAGGTGTTTATTAGCAATGTTAAACTTCCCAAAGAAAAAAAGGCAAGCCCTAGTCTAGGTGAAGTAAAGAGACCACTCTAGCAAGGGAAGGAGACTACTAAGGATAATTGTGTTAATACAAATAACAAAGGAAAGTAGATTACTTCTCTGACCATGTAATTTATTCCTACATACATACTACTATAATACCTAAATAAACTTCTTTTCCTAATTTCAAACCTACTGACATGGTTCTAAATTTAAATCAAATCAAATATCAAGCACCTCTTGCTAAAATTACAAGAAATTATGAGCATAGGGGTAGGGTTTTTTCATATATAGTTGTTCCTGTAATAGGAAAATAGCCTACTTGTTCCTACAAATCCTATGCTAATACAAATGCCTTTGAAGCACCTAAAATTTATTTAGGCACACCACTAATGGAAAGTTAGATGTAGATTGTTTTTATCGTTCTTCGTTAATCAATAGTTAGTACATAATTTCATGTTGGATTCTAGGGTTTCTAAAAATGGCATGCCCCTAGTGGTGATCGATGAGCTGGGTCTCAAGATCTCTAATTCATATAGGAAATATTTTGTGATGGACTCAAGGGAGATCCATGTAATCGACAATATTAATAGTGTTGAGGTCTAGCTAGCTACTTTCCTAGTAAATCCCTCCTAATGGATATCATCACAATTGATTTCCTTACTCAATTGAGTATCTTTTTCTTAAGAAAATGATTGCATCTATTGGAAATAGCATACAAATGGATCTATCTTATGCTACCATCTAGATGCACAGAAAAATGTGAAGTTATCCAAAGAAAATAAAATTTCAAGCACATAATAAAAGATCTAGAAAAGGAAACCAATGAAGTAATTTACATGGATAGGGGACTAGATTGTTTCATTGGATATTGTGAAGATAATGCAAGAAAACTTGTTGATCCCATATTTTTACCATGTCATTTTTGTGCAAAACCTAATGATTTGTGGATTATGATCTTTGGTGGAGCTTATTCCAAGGATGGATCAAGTGCAAGCATTGTCCTTATCTCTCCTAATAATAAACATTTTAAATTTTCATTTAAATTAACTTTTCTATTGATAAAATTGGTCAATAATAAGAGTGAAAGTATAAACTTAAAGTGTACCAATTTGATTAATCATATTAGAGGTACATGTGTGATTAACCCTTATGTCCAAAATAGAACATGGATAAATATTTAGAGCAACAATAAGACATCAACAAGAACATGTGGCATCAAAGATATGTGGAGAAACTCTTTCAAGAAAAAAATCCACCACCAATATATCATTTGAACTGATAAAATCTTAGTTAGTCTGGCAACACTCTAGTAGTGTGAGAATACTTGTACAATAAACAAACATTTTCCATACCTGGCTCTCAATATATAGACTTATAAAGTCTTATAAAATTGTTATAAAACAATACCATGGACCCAAACATGGTCTCAAAATGCCATGAAAAAATTCTCACAACCCACTAAATGAGAGTGGTCTCCAAAATAGAAAGTAACTCGTCTTATATACTAATGTGTCATAAATTTTATCCTAAGATGTTATTAAGTTCACTTTCTCATTTCTAAATGCTTCATGAATCTAATATTTGCACTATCATTACATATATTGAGAAAGATGATTAATAACTCCCTATCATTGAATTTCTTTTATAATTTCCTTATTCAATGCCATTTTAGTAATATCTCACGTAATCTAGAGAATAATAACAATAAAATTTAAAATATCCACTTCATTTTATAGTGGATCTCTTATCTATTTTCTTAAGCAAAACCAAACAAACTCATTAAATCTACAAAATAATATTTTGAGTTTTTAAATGTCCATGGATACACTTTGTTAGTTTACTACTACCTTCACAACGACTCCTCTTAGCCTTCAGCATTGTACTTAAAATTCCAATCTTTGCTACTACTCAGAATACTATGCTCAAAATATAAACAACAAACTAACTTTCAATTTAGACTATATCAAAGAGATTCGAGAGTTAGATAATTGAATTGCAAAGTCTACATTACTTTTGTAGTAATGGCATATTGAATATGGTTGTTGAAAATATATCACTTATACTATGATAAATTTTGAATGCTTATAATAGAAAATTGTGAGAGTACCTTTTATCCAATGTCTTGAATTACACTCCATAATTTGTGATCAAGTTTTCTTCTAATAATGATAAATAATAGAGTGTGATTCAAAATATCAACTCAAGCATACTCAACAAGTTTATATCAAAAACACTAAAGACTATGAAAATATTTTATCTATTATTATAAAAAATATAAAGAAACTAAAAGTAAAGTAAATTAAGAACATGTTATACATGCATTTATAACATAAAGTATTAAACAAACACATCAAAACATAAATTGTATATAAATAATGTTTCTATTAGAATTTGGTATCCCAATAGTATTGTTTGATGTGCATGAGTTTTGAAGGTAATATTGTAGCTTTTCTTTAAATACATTTGAAGAATTTTTTTAAAATTAATTTATTTGAAAACATATTTATATGGGAAATTCTTATTTGAATATTTCATAATGATTGTTTTATACTATAAATTTATTTATAATTTTTTATTATTAGATTATTATTTTTTAATATTATTCAAATACCTTATTAGTTGAGACTAAACATTTTCTATTGATAACAATTTATTTTTTCAAGTATACAATTGATTTTCATCAAAAGAAAAGACTTTGGTTAGCCGCATCTAATTACAACAATAAAAGCACAATTAATTTAGGTATATTAAAAGAGTTTGGAAATGACAAATTGAAAGTGATAATTTAAATATTTAATGCAAATAAAATTTGTACTTGGTTTATGAATTGAAGATGGGATATAGATGCTAGAGTCTCTCAAAATTAATTCATCATAATATAAAAATTGATGCCCTTAAAGTGTTGACTATCTCAAACCTTATGTAGACTTAGAGTCTTCTTTGGATTGATCTCATGGTCTCATGGTTTAGAATCAATCCCACAATTCGGATCTAATCTAATCAAGTGCAAACTTATGTGATCTAATTCATTGTGACTTGTTATTTGTTGACAAGGACTAAAAATATTTTTAAAATCCTAAAGGAAGCTACTAAATTGTGAGGGTTTGCATTCTCCTTAGTCAACCCCCTTTAAGGATTAGTTTTACAACCTTCAACAAGTGTTGGTAGAGATAAAACAAGCACTCAATGGTCAATACCAATTTTGATGCAAGTACATGTGAATTTTAATGCAAGTGTTGATTCTTTATAAATTTTTAGATCCAAATGTTCCTATGAACGGTCCTTATAATTGCTTAGGATATGATTAAAGATGTGAATCAATGTTCAAATGGATATCTTTAAATACCAATATATAACAACTAGTTGCACAAATGTGTACCAATTTCCAACAACTAATAAGAACGGGTAGGAGTTGGCAATTTGAATTTAGGGTCAAATCCATGTCATGTGAGATAATTCATAGAGATTGCAAGATTAACCCAAGATGTGGAATGCCAAGTCTAGATATCAAGAATAGATGTAGGGAAGTGTAAGGTAATAATAGAGTGATTGTGCGATAACATGTGCAAATAACACCAAAAAAAAGTCAAAAGCATAAAATGCATGGAGATAAAAGTAAATGAAAATAGATAGGTATTGAGGTAGCAGCCAAACTTTGTTGAAAATTGTAGGCACAAATATTGTGAAAAACTAAACCATTTTGATCTCACAAATAGAACCAAAATATAGAAATAATATTAATGTTTATTTCGTATTTTTTATAATGTATTATGCAAATGCTTATAAAGAATTGTATTCTCATACAACTTTTCAAACTAACATATGGGAAACTAACTCCCAACAACTAACAAAATCTAGCTAAACATTTTATTAAAAGCACTAAGTCACTAAGGTTACTTTATCACAAAATGTAAACCTTATTGTCCAACACCGCCTCTTAAGGTTTACATTACCAAAAAAACATAATATCCAATCATAACCTCACATTTTTCAAAAGTTTCACTTTGAAAACAGATTTTGCACCAGGTGGCCTATCAAGTTGTCTTGTAACCCTCATAAAGGTGTAGCTCTCAAACTGAATTCCTAAGTTCCCATATTTTTCTCTCCTTGAATTTCCAAATTATGAATCTCACAAATTGTTTGACAACCCTTCATGTCAAGCTACAACACCATCAAGTTGTTCCATGACCCTCTAAGAGTATAATTCCCAAGATCCATTGACTCCCAAACTATCTAGACAACAATCCATGTTGAGTTTCATCTACAATAAATGTCTTCTTATCTTCAACATATGGGCTTCTTAATATATGAATTTCTCATCATTATCAACATCCAATGGAAAGAACACATGGAAAAAATTATTGCTTCTCATGAAAAGTAAAATCTCTAAAAAAGAGGCCACTTTGAGATAATGAGATCCCTCCAATCTCTAATGCCTCAAACCTCCTCTTTGACCCTTTTACACTTTATCTACTTAATGTCCCATGTAAATTTCCAAAAGCCCCATTAGGTGTAGCAAGGATGGCCCTAAAAATACATGTAATATGTGACACGTGTATGACCATAATTAAAAAAAAAAGGTTGTCAAATTCCACCAATAATACACCCTTAGAATCTGTTTCTCCATGATCAACTTATAACACAATAGAATTTAATATAACATATCTCTCAAATTACAAAACAAAAAACATGCATTATTTCTTATATAAAATAGACTTCTAATATTTGAACTTATAACTCTTCTAATTCAAAATTTCTTTATACATAGCCATCGACCAACTCTTTCACACCATGTATCTAAGTGAACAATGTGAATAATCTCTCAAAAACAAATATTAGTCCTTCACCCCATAAAAGAAAAAACATTCATTAAACTTCAACAAATAAAAACTGTTTTTTCTAATGAGTCTTCCCCCTTTTTCACACAAAATATGATTTAGTATGGCCATTTATGTATATCTATCAAATCACATTTTAAAACTAGTGTTTCTCATTCAAAATACCATCTTCAAGCAAGAATCTAACTTGAGATAATGAGATTCCTCCAATCTTCAATATCTCCAACTTCCCCTTTTACCCTATTACACTTTACCCACTTAATGCCCCATGAGTCTCCAAAAGCCCCATTAGAAGTAGTGAGGATGCCCCAAATATACAAGTAATGTTTGATATGTATGATCCTAATTAAAAACAAGCAATTGAATGTCAAATTCCACCAATTATATACTCTTAAAATATGTTAATCCATAAACACCTTATAATTGTTGATAGAATTGAATATACCTTTTCTCCAATTACAAAACCAAAAACCTACAAATTTAATATAAAAACACCTAAAAATTTTGAATTTATAAATCTTCTAATTCAAAATTTATTTATATACCATCATCAACCAACTCTTTTACACCATATATTTAAGTGAACAATGCAAATAATATTTTCATAGTATTTTTCTTAATCCTTAGCCCATAAATGAAAAATAAAAACATTTATTAAACTTTAACGCTAAAAACCTCTTTCTAATTTGTGGTGCCTTCCCCCTTTTCCGTGCAAAGTATGATCTAGTATGGCCCTTTTATGTATATCTATCAAATCCATTTTTTCATGCAAATGAGAATGCAATATTATAAGTTTCAAGACCATTTCAGTGGCTAGAGGAACATTAAAACTTCAAGTAATTTTCATCTCTTTTGAATGCAGAAATAATTATTAAAACTTCCCATGCAGCAGATTGTACCACTTTAACCATAACAAACTAAAAGTTCAGCACCATTTCTGGTTATGCACTCATAAAAATGTCTTCTCCACGATTTCAAAAGAAGATTCCCAAGCATAAAAGAAATTATAAAAGGATTTAGAGCATTGGTTCTGTTATCATGTTGAAAATTTTGGGCACAAATACTGTAAAAAAATTAAAATCATTTGCTCTCACAAATAACAATAAGATTAATATTTATTCAAACAATAGGGGAGAGGGACTCATAGTGGAGCGGGTTCTAATAGTGGGGATAGAAGTAATCCTCAGTGGGCTTCATACTGGGGCATCTTAATATCCAACTGCAAAACACTTTTTATCCATAAAGTACACAAACTGACAAATCACGTGATGCCACATCGGCGCACCAATAAAACATGACTTAGTGCACCACTATCAGTCTCACTTTTTTTTTGAGCCTTTTTTAATACCTCAACAAAAAGCATGCTGATGTGGCATCATATTTGATGATGTGACCCTAAAATTAAATTTTTTAAGCAGGTGAGTTGCCAAATAAACTGCTGTACAAAATTGAGACTGATTTGAAATTCCATGTAAGATTTTGAGAAACACGAAGTTAGGGTGCTCCACTATGGGCCCCTCTCCCCTATATTATGCAAATAATTATAAGACATTGTATTGCAACATAACTTTTCAAACTATCCAAAAAAAAGTTAATTCTAATTAACTAAACATTTTAATTATTAACACTAAATCATCACAATAAAATGTTAAAACATTTTAATTATTAACACTAAATCATTACAATAAAATGTTAATCTTATTTGCCAATTTATATGCAATCTTAATAAAAGACAATTAGCATATGCAAATTTTACCATTACAAAATTATCCAAGTATAATGGAAAACATAACTTTTGATTGGTTAATAAAGTATATCATGAAAACGAAAGAGAAACTATAATTTAAGATTTCCATATTGTCCATTTAAAACCCCCACACATTTAACTGTAACAAGGATAAGATTAAAAGGTTTAATGAATGGTGATGCTAAAAGACACATTTAAGTCATATTTACAAAACAGATGTGAAATCACCACCCATAAGACACACCATGTAGAAGCCTAAAATTGTGTCTGCAAAGGCATAACAATCGAGGCATAGCTTAATCATGTTGAAGTCCATGGTGTATAGCTGGAAATGCAGTTCAGAAAATTACAAACACGGCTAGCTTCCCCTGTAAGTTGTAAAGGAGAAGGGAGAAAGCAAGACAGGAACGTGGAAATGCTCTAATGTTTGGAAGGATTTAATTTCAAAGATGATGGACACATATGGATAAAACCCTCCTTTTGTCTCACTTCCTGGTATATCAGCACCCATTTTCATGTAATACTCACCGGTGTTGAAGCTTATCCTGTAAAGTCCAGCTGGTATATGATCGACTACAGGCATTAGTGCTCCACACCGCCCATCATCATCAGTAGTTGAGGATCCTAATAAAGCCCAGCCAGTAGCATCTCTCAAACTAGGCAACGTAGCAGGAGCTGCCGAAGAACCCTTCCATGACTCTAGCAGGACTTGAATCCCTGCACCAGGCTTCCCACGAGAAACATCCAGGACATGGGTTGTTATAGGAGGACGAGTTCGAGACGAAGAATGCAGAGGAACGTTTTCCAAGCTCCCCGCAGAGCTTCTCAAGTGCCCCTCGATTTGACTCAATCGACGATCTGCAACCAAAGAACCTGTCATGTATAGAAGATGAAAATATCAATGGTTGAAAACCATTCTATGTATAAGAGAGCAGCAGTAGAAAATACATAAATCGTATCCACAGTCTATGCAATAGCTCCAATAGCAATTCACGCTACTCCAATCTTCTGTCAAAAAACCTAAATCAATCACTCCTTCAGTTCCATTTCAGTAAGCAATCTCACCCGTTGACTCCACGGGTGCAACCGCATTGGATGCAGTGACTATTTGATTGATACGTCCCTTCTCAGTGAATAGTTTTGCAAGCCGCAACTCAGTTATCTTCTGTTGCTCCCCAGCTGCAATTTCAAGCTCAACTATATGTCTATTTCCAAAGCGATTCTACAAGAAATGCCACGGTATCAAGCAGTCAAACCATCAGAAGTGATTTCATTTTCAAAATATGCATAAATTGATAGGAAGTCATGTATTGCCACAACCCAAATTGTGGAAATTCTTCACGATAACTGGAAGGCATAGAAAATCAATATAACACTCCTATCATGAGACAAAATTCCTCTAATATTGTCTAAATAAACGATAATTCATTGTTGAGAACCTCAAAATCAGATCTTACAAATTGTTACCTTCATTTTTGAACTTGATCAATTTCAAAAATTTCTCATGCTTGCCTATCATATGTTGTCCAATCAGTCCATGCATTTTTTTTAATTAAAACCTGGTTGTAGTTATTGACAGTCTGAGATCTAGTTTCAATACTTTCATATTTTCCATCTTATGATAATGCCTTCAAATTTCCTAAGGGAGATGACTTGGTCTTTTCGAAGAAGAAACATTTGCAAATGCAGAACTTGTACAAGAAAGGGTAACTTTATCGAGGCCTGTGATGAATGACGATACTGATTTAAAAAATGGTAGCGTGGATAAAGATGTTGAGAAAACTAAGCAGGAGCCTGACAGAGGAAAAACTATGCTGGTGTAAAACCTGAAAGCAAAGTAAGTCAATCTGGCAGGCAAAGTCGTAATAGCCTAGACAAGAAAAAGAGTAATGGGAGTTTGCAAATGCGCGTGGAAGAGATACCTATCGGTGGATCAGCTAAGGAATTTGTTACAAGTACCATATCAAATAAATTATCTGCCACCACAGTTGGTGGCTATTGTGCAAATTATGAATGATAGAGAACATATGTCGTTACAGGAATTTGAGTTTTCTGAAGAAGCGATATATTGAGATGGTGAGTATGATTAGAAGTTCTCAGTTCTATTGGTTGGCCATTATAGCTGACCTGTGTTCCTTCACATTGGTATAAGATAAGAGATAAATTCCTTTGATAGGGTAAGGCTGATATCATGGGGTATGCATATCAAAGGATAAAGAATCATGAGCAAATTTTCTTCTTAAATCCGATTGTTGGGTCTCATCCTTGAGAAGTTTTACTTTGTGTGTTGAATCAAGCATCTGAAGATCCATTTCCTTGTTCAGTTGATGGATGGTTATCTTGTAGGGGTTGCACCAAAATGTCAATTTGAAGCTTCCCAAATTCCAGTCATTGATAGCAACACTTCTAGAATATGCTAGATCTTATGGTTTATATCGTGGTACTGATATATATTTGAAGACACGCCATTGGCTTACTAATTTAAAATGAGAACAACTTCGCAGGCTCATGGATGGTCAAAAATTCTCCTTAGAGGCTTATACTTATTATGCACAAAATGAAATATTATCGCTCCGGGTGGGATTCAAATGTTGTTCTTTGAGCAATTACAGTTGCAGACTTCTATTGCAGGATCATCTTCGTTGAAGAGGATATTGTTGTTAATTGTTCATACCACTATTAAGGTCGACTCCTTGTGCGAAGGAGACCCAAAATATACACTACTCCCTCTAAAAAAATGTAAACCCGAAATGAAAACTCATACTATACAGGCAAAGGTACTTGTAAACCAGAATAGGGAGCACGAATGGAGTCAAAGAGCCAGAAAAGCTCAGACAAACAGAGGCATTGGTGGCAGAAATGGCAAACATAATATGTGCAAGTCTGTCCAAAAGGTTGAGAACTTCAAGCAATGCCAACGGAAGGGCACTTCTGGTATTTCAATGCCATTTGTGAATGGGAGCTTGACCTACAAGGCAAAAAAATTGCAGTTATTGAGAACCTGGGAGCAACTAAGAACCAATTTGATAGCATAAATATTTTTAAAAATGAAATTGTCAAGGTGGAAAATTTTCCATATCTAAAGCAGCTGACAACATTATTCATAAACAATTGTATCGCTCACGTCAATCCCAGGAGAATTTTTGTCGACACTCCATATGCTGGTTCTTACAAATAATTTCCTTGTGAACTTGGTTGATTTTGATCCACTTGCAACACTTAAGACTTTGCAGACACTTAGCCTTTTGGATAATATTGTTACACAGAAACCAAACTATTGCTTTTATGCTATTAACAAGCTGAAAAAGTTGTGACTAGACTTCAGAAAATAAAGAAAATGGAGAGGTTTGAAGCAGAAAAGTTCTTTAAATCAAAGGAAGCTGAGGAGGATGCTAAGAAAGAACTAGTAAAAATATTTACACCTAGTGAGGTTCCCATTGTGACAGAGGTACTACTGAACAACAAACACTGAAAGCCTTTCCTCTTGCAAATTTGAAAATCTTTGATGATGATATGGAAATAGAGCATAGTAAGACTGAATCAGCCATGAATATGCATGCAGTTGCTTGGAGGAAACACATACATTTAGATTTGGTATATGCCATGGGATTTCATATACAAGGATTTCATGGATAGCAGAATGGAGAAAATATTAACAAACATAAAAATTGACAGATTTTGTTGCTTGCAGAAATCTCTTCTTACATATCAACCTTCCATTTTCAGCCAAAGGTCTTCATCCTACTCTAATACCAATGTCAAGCCCAGGAATGGAGTGCAAGAAAAAGATTGACAAATGAAATGTACGAGACTGAGGCAAATAGAAAGAAGTTCAATGAAAGCTTGTTCCATTCAATCAAAATGTAAATATTGACTGATTAAACTTAAGGACATTCCCCTTTTCATATATTACATTTTTGGTGAACCTGACATCTTAACATCATAAACTTTCTAAAATTGGAGGTCTTTCAAACCCTAGATCTAGGTTTTGTTTTGCATTGTCTTGCATTTCTCATTTAAGGTTTCATTTTTGCATCATAAAAAGTCATAAAAACTCAAAAATTTGCATATCATTGGGCATCATAGATTTCATTAGGATTCATTTCAGTCACTTAGATCAGATTTGCATTGAAAGTTTCATTCATAATTGTCATTTATGTTGTCACACATTTGCAGTTGCATCACATAGTCTTAATTTGGGTGAATTTTGGAAAAATACTAAGTTGCAGACCTGTTTGTACACAAAAGCAAAACCTTGAGATATCTCAGTAAACATTCAACTTTTGAATTTTCAAAACCCCTATCAAGGACTCAGATGCCCTAGGGCGCCCCTATCCTTGTACGGTTGCATTATCCAACTTTTTCACTCTTTTGTCTTTGTGTCTTCATTCTGTGTTTGCTTGCAAAAGTCTATTTTGACATCCTTAATTGCATTCAATTAGGCATCCTTCATTTAGTTCAAAAAGTGATAAAAACAAGGAAAAAAATAGCATCGTTTAGTTTCAGAATTGCATCAAAATCATCATTCTCAGATTTAGGCATCTTAAAATCAATCAATTGGTGCATTTCAGATGAGAAAGTTGCATTCAAAATTGTCAATTCCAATTCATATACTGTTATATACTTGCATTGGCATAAAGTAAGCAAATTCTGAAAAATTATTTACTGTTACAACTGTTTGCAAGTAGAATTAGAATCCTTAAGCAGTGTAATGCACAGTCAGATTTTGAATTTCCAGAACACCTGACCAGGACTCAGACGCCCTTGGGCACCTCTATCTTGCTATTCTTGGCCAAACAAGCTTTTTCCAAGACCTCTATTGTTGTGTTTCATGTTTGCTTCTATTGTCTAATTTATGTTTCTGAGTGTTTATTATGCTTATTTAACAGTTTGGTGTTCATCTTGGCCCCTTGGGTACACTTAGTGTTTTGAAACTTGTATGAGTTTCACTACTTGGTGTCATATTGCCAATACTTCAGTGAGACATAGTTCTAGACTTATGGCATCCCACACTAGCTTTATATCCGTTGTGGATCATGAGTCTTCTAACCATAGTTGCCGGGAGACGCGTCTCCCCCCCTCTGAAACGCGTCTCGGAGACGGAGACGCGTCTCCGAAACCGCACCAGTACCCAGAGACGCGATTTTCAGTTCGGGTACTTTTCTGAAGACTCCTGTCGTCTCCCACATCTCCGCATCCAAAAAATCGCGTCTCCTGCGAAGTCTCCGAAGTCTCCCGTCAACTCCCACGCATTTTGAAGGTAAAACAATGTAAAAAATACATCAAACAAAGATTTTACAGTGCTAGCCGTCATTTATCACGCCACTGACTTCGCTTGTGGAGGCCAACGACAGAGAAATCCATAGTACACATAGACATCATACTCTCGAGCACGAAGGCACGAGAGCAGAACCAGGCGCGAGCACGAGAGCAGAAATAGGCGCAGGATAGGGCACGAACCAGGCGCGGGATATGAAATAAACGCGAGGGCACGAAACACGAGAGCAGAAACGCGTGGGCACGAGGGCACGAACCAGGCACTGACTGAAGCACGAACCAAGCACGAACCAGGCACTGAGTGAAGCACGAATCTGATAATTATAGATTGTACGAGATTAAATTTGCCTAAGCCCCTGTTTTCTTTCTTAAATTTTGCCACGCTAAGCTTGCTTAAATTTCTCCCAAATACATACAAATTGTTCCTAGAAAAGATCCACTACTTCCGAATCCTTGTCATTATGAGTAAACAATAACAAAACAGACTATTTTTAGACATTAACAGTACGTGTACTATTGATACATAGTTTTGTTACTTGGGACTCTTCTCTGCATCAATCGTGTAATAAGAACCAACAATCTTAGATATGCATTAGCAATGGTCTATTATGCAAATCTTGGAATATATAAAGAACAAAGGTGCCGTAGATTTCATAACCAGGAAATTTATTGCACAAATAAGCCTGAAAAATACCAAATAAGTAATTACATAATTGCACATAAGCTCAACCTTCAACTGATTTCTTCAAGATAAGAAAGTTCAATGTCATTATATTTTCAGATTTTCTATATATTATTAATTTTTATATTAAAAAAAAAAATGGCGTCTCCAAGTACCCCCATCTCCTATTTTCAAAAAAATGCCGTACCAGTACCGGTACCAGTCTCCTGTACCAGTACCAGTACCAGTCTCGCGGCAACTATGCTTCTAACTCTTTCATGACAAGTGTTGTCAATACTCAACCCATTTTGGACTCTATCCCTAACACTACCATACCAATAACAACTTTACAAACACCTATCTTTACAAATGTTGAGACTATGGTTGCCCATATTCCTAAAGAAAAACTGCAAAAATTGGACGAAGACTTGAAAAGACTTCAAGACTTTGTGAGTACTGAACACTTCATTGGTACAGCAGTTCCTATAATCAATAGCATGAGGAAACTGATTAATGATGATCATGGATTAGAGGTTTTGCATAGCCTAGCCCATATAGTTGATAATAATGTACCTACAATGGCTAGTTGTGCTCAAACTTTGGGATATATTCAAAGTCAAGGAGGAAATCAAGTCTCCCTCCCCACAACTATAGCCTCTATTCCTACATACACAAATCCAACCGTTGCTTCAACAACACAACAAAGTATTGGTATAACACCAACAATAGGTCTTTCCACTGTAAATCCTTATGGTTTTCGACCTTCACATGTCACACCTCAAGTTTCATCCCCACTCGTAAATTTGCAACATAGTAGCCCACCAAGCACATACACACTTCTACCATATTCACCACATTCCCCAAACATGTCAACCAATGATTCCATCATCAAGCAACTTTTGCAAAATGTAACCTCACTCCAACAACAAATCTCAACTTCGAACCAAAACCAAAATGGACAACACCATCACAATATGTCAAACGGAGCCCATTGTCACTTGAAATATTGAAAACACAAAGCTACAAAACATAGAGATACCCCAATTTGATAAGTATAATGGTAAGGGAGACCCTAGCAATCATATATTGGCATATGCAACCTTGTGTAGTGACTTCATCTTTGAGGATAAGCTCTTGGCTAAACTCTTTCCTAGGTCATTGAAAGACATGGCTTTGGAATGGTTTTGTTCATTGGCGAACAATTCAATCCACTCATTTAATGAACTTGTTGATGCATTTCTCAATCATTTCCAAGTAAACATTGGTCCTAAGATTAACATAACTGATTTAAAGTGAGCAAACAAAAGAGAGGCAAAAGGGTCACAAATTTCATAAGCTGCTATCAATTGCTTTTATCACAGATTAATCTTACTCTTCCTGATGCGGATGTCCAAAGAGTGTTCATTGAAAATCTGCAATTTGACATATAGGACAAAATCTTATTAATGGAATTTTCATCCTTCATACATTTGTGTATGACTCTCCGTGACTATCAAAATTTGATTAGTCAGTATGAAGAGGCATCTTTATCGGCTCATACTAAGAAATCCGAATCCATACCTCAAACCAACCATCAACCATTCAAAAAGCAAAACAAAAATTTTATCAAGTTTCATACACCTCAAACAACCAACCACATTGAACCTCAAGTTGCTGCCATAAGTCCAATTCCATACCAATTTAGACCAAAAGATAGGCAATTCACCCAATTACTTGACACTCTCCAGTCGATCATGTTGCAACTTTTGAGTAAGAATCTAATCCAATTGCCTCTATTAAACCTATGGACACAACCAAACCTTTACCTCCAAATTACAATCCAAATGCCTTTTGTCAATATCATCGCACAAGTGGACATGATACAAAACGATGCATGCATCTTAAACATCAAGTTCAAGACCTCGTTGATTCTAATCACATATAGTTGGGTGGTGTTAGTAATTAAGGAAATAAGTTTGTTGCCCCGCCCAACCAAAACTTACAAATTTTTACCAATCCTATGCCAAACCATTCATCCAACTTTGTACAAGCTTGTGATGTTAAGAATGATGAGATGAATGTTGATAAGAATGATGATATGAGTGATGACACGAATGACGATAATAATGATGAGAAGGAAGTAGATATCATGGTTGCTTTAATAGATGTTCAACCTCGTAAGGGCCAAACCATTATGTTACCTGACATTGCTTTCACCAATAGTGATGCACCTAGATATGCACCCGATGGTCCTCTCTACATTATTGATCGTGTTGACACGAGTGTTGCACACACACACCAACAGGCAGATAAATTTTCACAAAAAAACGCAGGAACCTACCTTTACTTGAAAGATCCATCGGGAAAACCTAAATCTAAGGTGATCTCAATTTGATCCCAAGGCTCGTGAATGTCAAGTCTTGACGCACTAGGTTTACTCAAGGTTTGTTGTGTAAATTGTTGTTAATCACAAGGGGTCTATGATTTTTCAGGTTAACTGGTATCCAAAAGATCATAACATAAGCTCAATTTGATCACTCATATGTCACTTCACAATTTCATGATACTAAAGATTTGCAATAATATTTCATGAATTCAAATTACTTGCATATATTCAAGCAAATTTAGCATTAATCACTCTACAACTTCATGGAAACGAAAGATTTACAGTAATACTCCATGCACTCATCAGTTTTGAAACATTTGCTGAAAAATATTAAACATCTATTCTAAAACAAACTAAGTTGTCGGTTCTAGTACGGGATCGGGCACGAGTACGGGATACGGGTACACCGGTACGGCAATTTTTTTTCTGAAATACGGTACATTTGGGTACGGCTATATATATATATATATATATATGCAAAAAATTAAAAATATACAAAATTGTAAATACATTTGATAGTATGATATAGTATACTTCATCAATCATCAGTCATCAATTCATCATTGAATCATTGATCAATGGTAGTGATAAAGATAAATGCCAATTGATAGTTCAAAATTTCAATGTTGATAGTTCAAAATTTCAATATTATAAATCCACTAAATTGACAAGCAACATTTAAGAAGCTGATAATGAATTAATACCTTTGAAATTAATTTGAAACCCAAGCTAAAACAGATCACAAACTACTGCAACAAAAAAGGATGATTCAAATTAACAATTTCTGACTAGCAGTACCCTGGGAGCGCCCAAGAAGGACCCACAGAGAACCCTAGGCTCACAGGGTGCTCCCAGACGCTCCCTAGGCCGCTCCCATACCCAAACGCTCCAAGAGCGAGCACAAGGTCCTTTTTTGAAGAACCCGGTAACATAGAAATCAAAGCATTAAAAGATACTGAAATTTAAATATTCTCCCAGGTATTATACATGCATGCACCAAGAAACAAACTAAATCAAAGCAAACCACTCTATACTTCACCAGATTGCTTCACAGCTAGGCATAGAAAGATGCAAGGATTTAAAGAAACATGGGATCATTTGCCACCAAGTAGTGTCAATATGCACCCAAATCTGACGCAACACATGGGATTTTTCGATAGGAACAAACAATCAACTACGTATGATTTTGTATCAGGAAATAGCTTTAAATTAGCCTTGATATTAATTAGTTTCAACTAGAACATACAAGTTTTTAGTCTGAAATGGAACAGAAAACACGAAAAAGAAATAAAACTTGCAAAAGTTTTAGATCTCTGGAATCCACAAATTTTGAACTTAACAAAAATAAAACAACTCTTAGCCTTTTATAAGAACAAGGCCCTCGAGGAGCTCAATCAAAACACATGAAAGAGAATCTAGGGAACGAATTGAATGATAGCACACGGTAGATGACAATTGGCAAGAGAAACTTTTGGAATAAGTCAACAGAAACTTTGACTTTCTTCGGCACTTAGAACTTTTGGATTCATGTCTTCAGGATGCAATCAAGATATCAAACTGGGCTAAGCAGATTATCAACTTAATCTTCAACAAAATGTAGGAACTAGCTGGATATTCAAAGTGATCAACTAGATATAAAAAATTTAATCCATTAGCCCAATGTTCCTGCCTCTAGGCCATGGCTTTAGGGAAAATGCCAGTAACTATGGCTTCTCGGAACTCGACATCTACTTCGTCGTATGCGTAATACCCGAATCTTCGATTCCCCGATTACCCACATTTCTTCGCCATACACTCCTTTGCATGAACTTCCAAGGCACACCACCTAACCTGGGTGATATTGTTGGATTTACTCGCAATCCAAATTTGCTTGACCATCCATACCCGAACATTGTCCAACAACCTATTTCTCCTACACATAAAATTCCACATGTCAATTCCCTTTTGAAACATTAATAAAACCTCATTAGAATAATACCATCACTATCATTAATCCTTTCAAAACCAATCTGCAAGTAGCACACTTTAACGTTTTCACACAACCACTGACTTTATGTGGGTTGTTGAATGTTTTATGCACTAGGGAAAAGCTGAACAACAAGCTTGAACATTTCTGCACCAACGCATCATATACCCGAGTACCCGAGTACCCAATATCCGATTACCCGATTGCCTTTAAAACCCTACTAGCCGATGTACTACACTTATCGGAACAAACCTCAACCCAGATTTTGCCTTCTAGCAGCCTTTTCAAACTCGTGGGCTTTTGACTCCCAACTTAAACAACTCGTCCAACTTTCTCCACAAACTCATCCCGATCATTCACCTGGATTCAAATTACCCAAAAACCTGTTCACCCAGACTCTCGACACCCGGTACACTTGATCATGAATTATTTTCAAGGTTTTCGACTTCCTATGTGCTTTCCTTGAGACCGCCAGCCAATTAGCATTTTCCTTAAGCAAGAATTTTCAACTTGGGTTCCCAAGCCTTACATTCTTGGGGCGTGTTATGAGACCACACAACAGGTCATATCAATGAAAAACCTATGCAAGGAATACTTATTGATCCCGTGTGTGCAGAGAATGTGATCACTAAGGAATTCTTATTTGTGCAAGAGCTTTATCAAGATTCTTATGAACAATCGAAAGCATGGATAAAAACTCATGATGGTTTTGCTCGCCCTACGATAGGTTTGATCACTCTTCTTCTTAAAGTTGGACCAAAGCAATTAGATGTCTCATTCTCCATCATCCTGACGTCAAACCAATTTCGTGTGAAGCTAGGCGACCCATGGTTACGCTCCATGATTGTTGTCCCAACGGTTATTCATAAGTGCATAAAGTTCCCCTTTGAAAATGAGATATTTATAGTGCATCATAGTGGGTTTAGCCGTTTAATCCTTTATCTTCATGGGGGAATTTTTCATTGGATTTTTTTTGGCCTCAATCTATGGAATCTATAAAGCCTCGTGAAGATTTCTTTTTCAAGTCATACCAAAAGTTCAAGGCAAAGTGCATAACAAAGTTATCTCTTAGAAATATTCCTGAGAAAGATAGATCCATGGTTGTTCCTCCTCCCCCGCCCATTATGGATGAACCTGTGCCTCAACCTAAGACCCTTCCAAGTAACCAAGGTAAATATGTTGTAGTTCCTTCACCCATCTCCTATAAAAGACCAAAAGACAATCACATGATTCCTTTTGTTCCCCCAAAGACAAAACAAGTGCATAGACCTAAAGAGACAGTGGTTTCCCAACCCCTAGCGATTCCTTCAGTTCCTCCCATAAGGGAAGTAAAGAAACCAATGGTTAAGAAACTTGCTCCTACCCCATCACAAATTGAAAATTGTGCAAGAAGAAACTGAAATGCTAAAGAGCGTAGGCGTAGGCGTCATGCTATCGATCATTAATTGGAAGAAAAGAATAAAACAGTGCATGATAATCCAATACCTATGGAAACAACTCAAGAAGAAATATAACTTTCACCAAAACAAGAAGATTCAACTACAATTGTCATAAAACCTCCCATTGTGATCAATTTGGATGATGAAGATGAAATTGCTAAAATTGATGAAGAGGTGCATAATGAGCTTAATGTTTTATTTTCAAAGAAAATGAATTTAGATAGGAGCAACCGTGATGATCCTCCCGATGAGAGTGATCCACCATGTATTGCACCTGAAGATGCTCCAAATACGGCACTTGTTGTAGTCCCTTTATCTAGTTGTCCGCCTTTCCTATATGATGAGCAAGATTGGGATGCGGACGACCTGCTTTAGGTCGGCTTGCATGTGTGGTACTCCTTTATGTTTGTTTCATGTGTTCTTTATGTTTGCTTGTATATGACGTGATCTCTCGTGTTGTGTTGCTTGGCGTGTCTTTGTGTTTGTGAGTTTTCTTTGGATAACCCTTATTGCTCCATTGGCACAAGGATACAAAGGAAACGAATCTCTTGTGACATTCTTCTATATGTTGTAAACTGTCTTTTATTCTTGTCTTGTGTTTCCCTTTTGGAGACGATGCAAGGCATTGAGACATTTAGGTCTCTTCCATGTTGACCCAAAAGTAGTTTGTCTTCTTCCTCTATGTTTCATTCCTCCATTGTATTCGTTGTTCCACGAGTATTTGGAGAATGATGTCAATTCCGAGCTCTATTATATTATTGTAGCAAAGACGTATACTGATCCTGGATCCGTGGTGTTGTGACCTTTTCACACATCACCCCATTCAAAATGGGGACCCCCTAATTTTTGCTCCGTTCCCATCTTTTGGCTTTGGTTTTCCCACTGTCTCTCTCTTTTTTGCTTGTCTTTCTGGGGATGTGCCCGTCTTTGGACTTTAATTGAAATTTTGGCTTGGTCTGAGAAATTAGGGTTTTGAATCTTCAGGCCAGTTTGAGGGTCAAATTGGGTTGGCTAATTGAAATTTGAGCTTAGTATTGCAGTTAGGAGGCTTCCAGCAAATTCCCACTGAATTTCCACTGAATTCTGACAACTTTCTATTTTTAGTAAGTACCAATTTGGGGCCTATTTTCTAGGGTTTTTCAAATCCTGACTGTTGCACTGCACTCACTATACTTAGAATTCCTCACTTGCAAAATTTGAACGCAAACGGATAACTTGCTATTTTTAGCAGTCCGAGCTTCAGGAGCCATTTTCAGGGTTTGCATGTGTGATTTGTCAATGCATGTCTGGAGAGTCTTTCTGGGTTTTTCGAGACCTTTGCGGTGCTATAACATGCAAGTTGAGATAATGACTTTAAACAATTCTGGTTTCGAGAGCTATTTTTGGGGTTTGCAGGCAAGATTTTTCAATGCATGTCAGGATATTCTTTATGGGTTTTTCAAGAGCTTCGCAATGATGTGACATGCAAGCAGAGTTGATCACTTGTCAGGAACTTCCTATTTTTAGCTTGTGCTCGCATGCAAACCAATTTACTGGGTTTTTCTGGGTTTTTTGAGATCTCTCGGGCAGTGTGACATGCAAACTCATCCGGCAGCTGATTGGTCACTTTTTCGCTGCTTACTATTTTTAGCAGGTCCACTCCAACGGCTCCCCAGCACTTCAGTATCACGAACAGAGCGACATGCAACGGAAATAAGGTCAAACGGAGGTCATTCGAGCCACATGCAAGTCAGATTAGGGTTTCCAACTTCGGGACTCAAAATGAGGGGTAAAAAGCCAAAATCTCTGAAAACGAATGTATCCCATTGCAATCAGTATCCTCAAGCTATCCACTAGTGAAATTTGAGCACGATCCGAGTACTTACTATTTATAGTAAGTCACCTCCAGAAACAAGCTATAAATAGCAGGTCAGCACGAGGCACCAGTGTGAACAGGTCAAGCAGGTTACGAGGACCCCATGGGACAAATTCCAAGTCAAACAGAGTTGTAGGTGTCCGAAAATCAGACTTACTATTTTTAGCAAGACCATGCAAAAGAATTAGGGTTTCCTAAAAGATCGGACAAAACGCAAGAGTCTCCGAAAAAGGGTACCCTATCACGATCAACATTCTTCAAGGAATCTACTCATGAAATTTGAACTCATTCTGAACACTTACTATTTTTAGCAAGTCATTAAAAATGGCAGGGGCATGCAAACATCAGGTGTCAACAGGCTGGTCTCGTCACAGGGGTCAAACTGAGCAAAGATCAAGTCTTCAAAAGTGGAAAATCCTTGAAAATCACGAAGACTCTGAAACTTTCTAAAAATAGCAAGCTAGGGCAAGTCGAGGAGAAAGCTTGAAATTTCCTCAGTCATGAACAATCTGAAGCACCACCCATCAAATCGGCCCTACGTCAGAGAAGAGGCTCGAAAATCATCTAAGTCTGAGAAGATGGAAGCTCACCTAGGTAAATGCGCCCAAAATGGAGAGGTCATGAGAAAAATCTTCTAAGTCTGAGAAATGAAAGCTCAAGGTATCAAATGCGCCTAAGTTGGATAAGGAGGAGAGGAAAATTTGCTAAGTGTTCAAAACTTGAGGCTTAGGGGGTCATATGCGCCTAAGTTGTAAGAAGACCTTGGAAACTTTCTAAGTGTCACAAAAATGAAACCTCAGCACCCTAAATGCACCCCAAAGGTGGAGAAGGCATGAGAAAGCATGTTAAATTTTCGAAGGCAAACAAATTGAAAGTAGGGGGGTGGAAATGCACCCAAGGTGAAGAAGGTGAAGGTGAAAATTTTCTAAGTATGCAAAGTGGAAGTAGCCCACCCCAAATGCGCCCTAGCTTAGGAAGATGTGCAAGAAGTATGATGAGTCTGAATAAAATGAAAGTACAAGGGTTGAAATGCACCTTCATCAAGGCGGAAGCTGGAAA
Source organism: Sequoia sempervirens (assembly GCA_007258455.2). Classification (NCBI taxonomy): domain Eukaryota; kingdom Viridiplantae; phylum Streptophyta; class Pinopsida; order Cupressales; family Cupressaceae; genus Sequoia; species Sequoia sempervirens. The sequence continues at coordinate 28,765 of VDFB02033095.1, forward strand.
TTTGTCTAAGTGTTGAAGAATGGAAGTAGCCACCCTCATATCCACCCAACTTGCATGATAGCATGAAGATTTTTTTTCTAAGTCTTGGGAAATGAAAGTACAACCTCCTAAATGCGCCCTAGTGGAAAGTTGGAGTTAGAAATTTGGCTAAGTCATTTAAAATGAAAGCTCAAGGGTGGAGTTGCGCCCAAGACAGGAGAGGTTGATTTGAAAATTTTCTAAGGCATGGTAAATTGAAAGTATGAGGTGCTAAATGCGCCTTAGCTTGGAGGTGACTTAAAAATTTTCTAAGTGTTCAAAAATGAAAGCACAAGGGTCCAAATGCGCCCAGCTCTATGAGGGTGAATTGAAGAAAATTCTAAGTGTTGAGAAATTGAAGGTTGACCCTCCTAAATGCGCCCACCAAGGAAGGAGAAATGTTAAAATTTTACCAAGTGGTGAAAAATAAAAGTAGAGACCCCTATATGTGCCCAAGTTGAAAGTGATGGTATGGAAATTGGCTAAGGCATTAAAATGTAAGTAAAGACCCCAAATGTGCCCTTAAGAAGGGAAGTGTTTGAGAAATATTCTAAGTGTTGAAAATGAAAGTCTAGGGGGTGAAATGCATCCTAGATGGGAGAGGTTGATTCAAGGCGTTGAAAATGGAAACACCACTTAGCAAATGCGCCTAAGGTTGGACAAGATGGGTAAACCTTAGAGATAAATATTTTTCAAGGGGTGGAAAAATTAAATGTACCCCTTCATACGTGCATACATAAATAATATATTTTCTAAGGGGAAATTTTTGTGGGTATTGGATATTTTTTCTAAAGGGATGATTTTGAAGCTTTTCACTCCTTATATGAGAATTTAAAATGAAGGTTTTACGCAGGCGCCTGATTGATTGAAATTTTCCAGAGGAAATAAAATTATTCAAGGCAAAATAAAAACGCCTTTGTCAAGGAAGAAAATTTTAAATGTTGGAGATATTATAAATTTCTCAAAAGTGTTGAGTCCACTGAACGTTACATGCAGTCAAATGCGAAAAATTCAAATTTTGAAAAGAAGAAAGAATCTCCAGCAATACCAAATTCTATGACAACTCTATGACGACTGGGCACATTTTTGTGACAACTTGCCAGCCTTCTCTCCAAAACTGGAAAATTACTTAGTGGGGAAGAAAATTTATTGCAACTGCTAAAATGGACGCCCTCTCACAATTATATAAACTTCGAAGTTATTCATTTTCCTTCACCAAATACAGATTTGAAGTTGTGAGAAAAAGAGTGCTAAGAAGAAGAAATTTTTGAAGTGAGTGAGTTGAGTAAGATTTTTCTAAGTGTCGGAGGGACATTGCTGAAAGTCTCAAGCCTTGAGGTCAAAAGTTTTGAAGTTGGAAGTCAGAATTCTTGAGGTTTGGAGTTGGAGTTTAATGCTGGAGGAATTTTTATTTTTTCGAAGTCAACTCCATTTTTCAGCCATCTCTCGATAATTTTATTTTCAAAAGTCAGAATTTTAATGCTTATGTTTTATTTTGCAGATCACTGAAAGAGGAAGGGGAGATGCTGCTGGAACAAGCAAAGCTGTAGGCAAAGCTCCACAAGCAGAAGCTGGCAAGGAAAATGCGTCTAGATAGGCAATTATCAAGAAGCTCAAGAAATCATTTCTTCCTGAATCGAAGTTTGTTTTGAAGCTAGGGGGGTTGACTGACACCAATCTTGGTTCATTCAACCTCGGAGCACTCAGAGGCAGGATGTACAGGCAAAGTGGTTATCAGCCATCAGTTATAGCACATAATATTATGAAAAGTGGATTATATGCAGCTGTTGGTTTTCCACCAGCAATCCAGTGCCCAGAGCTGATTGCAGAATGTGCTAATTGCTATAGGTTAGATCGCAGGACAATAGTTTCTCCTGATGGGAAGTTGTTCACCAACCTCACGCTAGAAGCTATTGGAGAGGCATTTGGGATTCCTACATTTGAGAGGATGTTGTACAAGACAAAAGAAAGAATTGACAAAATGTACACCTCCACTTTTGAGAGATGTGCTAGGAGAATTAATACAGCCTGGATACGGAAGCCTAGACCTCCTAGCGCCAAGTTGCCCAAACGGATTATCTCAGAGGAGCTGAAGCAAGAGTACTGCGACCTGATTATGATGTGTAGCCAGGTGAACGAGAGCCCTCAAGTATATATTTTTGAGCCTTGGATGTTCTTCTATATCAACGTGGTGATGGAGAGAAGAGAATATGTCAACTGGGCAAGAATGATCAGTGACAACATAGATGAACAGTTCAGGAGCCTGAGGAGGACGAAGACTTTTTACATGAGCTCATACGTCATCTACATGCTAGCTCGGATGACAAGGTATAGAGGAATCACTTATAAAGAGCCAATTGGAAGCGGTCCTGATCAGTACAAGATTCATGAAGCCTGCACGCAATTACACTTGACCAGTACCTCCAGCTTCAAGAGGTTGAACGATGCTTTTACTATGCACATAACAAGGACTCTTCAGCGGAGAACACACCAGAGAATATCGCAAGATGCCCAAAAGTTGATTGAAGAGTACGGGTATTGGTTCATCCAATTCTCGAAGTTCACTTACATCAAGCTGCAGGGATTCCACTCATACGACTACAGATTGCCAAGGTACCCCACTGATAGGATGGTGATGCTTGAAGTATCCAAGCAACTCCTTGCCTACAATAAAATCCAAAAGAAGAAGAAGAAAGGAGGGTTGAACTACCCCATTATTATGGGGAATTCAATTGAAGAGTGTCCATCTATACAGGAAACCAGAGAAGCTGAGGACGAATTGCAATTCTTCCACCTCACTCTTCACAACAGCAGACAGGATTTTGACCCCTACAGGAATATTGGAGTGGTGCAAGGTATGTAGCATAGGCATAAGGCTCACGTCGAGGATTTTTGGCCTAATGCAAGGGACGAAGCTATAATTAGGAAGAGGATGTTCAGTAGGCTACCTATGAAGCTGATCAGAGAATGCGAGGTTATTCCAGTCCCGGACCAAGTAGATGAGGATGTTGATATTATTCACCCAGATTATGAGTCGGTGAAGGACACGCCAGTCCCACCACTTAATTGGTCAGAGCCAAAAATTATAGACTTGGACACGCTATCCATTCCAGTCTTGACATTCACAAGGAGCTGGGTTGAAAGACATGTTAATAGGCTAAAGAGCAAGTCAATTGCTCTCACATACAACCTTATGGGAGATCAGAGGCCGCCTACTGCAAGGAAAAGAAAGCAGGCTACTCAAGTTGCAAAGCCACAGGAAGAGGTCCCAGTTCAGCCAGTACCTTAGAGAACGGAGGAATCATCGCCCACGCAATTACTGACTCACTCTTCTAGTGCGCGTAAGGTTTCATTATTTGTAGGTCAGAGGGTTAGATTGGATGAAGAGCATGAGTTAGAGGAGGTCAATCAGCCATTGCCTAGGAAGCTAGATAGTCAGAGTGCTAATAGGAGTGAGAGCCAGCTGGAGGGAGAAGAAGAAACAAAAACTGACATCCGCTTGAAGCATGCGATTAAGGCAACCTTTGAGAATGAAAATACTACGGAGCCAGAATTTCAGAGTCTTGAAGAGGATGCACAGCACAGGGAAACAAATGAGCCTCAGCAAAATATTGCTAGGGATGAGGGCCCGTGAAGTGGAGGCAACGGAAGAACAACCACTTGTTATCTGCAACACGCAGCAAGCTGTACCAGATTGGCTCATTGGGAGGATGAGAAGAGATCCAGAGGATGACACTGACCCGTCAATTGAGATGGAAGCTTTCCTCAACAGAATTAGTGGGTCGCCAAAGAAGAAAAGAGCTAGAAAATATTCAAAGATTGAAACAGATGAATCTGGTTCGCGCACCCTTCATGTTGTTCCAAGGGAGGAATGTGATCGAGATGAAGAAATGCCTAAAAATTATGTGATCACCACTGTTGAACGAGGACGTCCTACAGAGGAACAAGTAATTGAGGAAGTTGATAGCTCCTTTCAAGCATTGAAAGATAGCTTGCTTAGAAAAGAGGAAAAATACAAGAAGTTGAAAAGGGAGCACAAGACATTGATTGGCTATGTGCAACACTTAGCGCGTCCCTGTGCACAGGAGAATCCAGTGGTGGACCTCCCAGCAAAGCTTCCAAGGGATTCAGTTAGCGGGCTCGAAGAGTTGAAGAAGGCGATTTAGGAGGCAAACAAGTGGGTTGGCGATGTCCGTGTTGAAGCTGAAAAATTCATTGAAGATCTTCTCTCATCTTTTCAGCATGCCTAAAGCATCCTCACGCGTATGGAGAACATTGATCAAGCTTGGAATGAGACTCATATCTATCAGGACAAAACTATTCCACGCTTGGCAGCCCTTATTCATATGCCTATGTAGACTTTGGTTGAAGGAGAAGTAATCAAAGAAGGAGATCGGTATGATTTTCCAGGCTGGTATTCTGCAACATTCACTGGCCGAGGCTTCTTCGATACAGCGTGAGCAGAATTAGTCAAAGTGAGGAAGGCTATGGGAAACATTCAAGAGGGTGTCTTCAACACACTCAAGGCCTTGTTTGCAAAATGGTTAACTTCCGAGGAGGTGACATTAGATGGCTTGAAGGGAAGATTGCAACCTTTCTTCTCAGAGGTGAGAACATTTGCGCAGGTTGATTTTGAGAACGTTTCCACTTTCTCCAGCATCATTCAGAGTACTTAAGAAGCCATTGAGTCCTGGAGAAAATCCTGCATTCGGCAGGAGCAGACGATCACCATCCTCGAGTTTCAGCTCAATCTCACTTCATCTATTTCAGTGCAAGAAGTGGACGCAGTGCTGGCCCAATTCATTAATTTCGCAATCAGAGAGAAGAACAGTGGGAACGCGTTCCTGGACGAGAATCTTCTGGAAGGGTAGTGCGCATTAATTGCCCGTAGTGGTCAAAGGGAGGAGTTTGTCATTTTGTGCTCATTTATTGCACCACTGCTCCACCTTCTGGCGGTTATTAGGGTGGAATCTTGTTCAGGGCTTATGTGGCTCAATCTGAGCCGTCCATTGTAATTTGATCTAGGTCATCCATTCATATTGGCCAGCTATAAAAAGGGGCACTCCCCCTCATTTGTACTTGATTAGAGATTAGAGATTAGGAGATTAGATTAGAGAGAATAGCAGAGCATAGAGAGATAGCTTAGCATAGATTGATAGCATAGTTTGAAGAAGGAAAGTTTTTCCTTAGAAAGCTTTGTAAGAAATTGTTGTGAACACTCTCATAATAAAAAGAGTTTTCATTGATGATGATCTCCTCTTTTGTTGTGAGTAGCTAGCAAGGTTTCTTCGTCCTTCTGATTCAAATAGGATCTTAAAGAAGAATAAATTTCATTTCATGCAAGTAGCTAGTAATTGTGGACTGCAGTGTTTGATTCAAGCAAGCTTTGTCTAATCCATACCACTAACGAGCCTATTGACGCCTTGCATGGTCAACTAGAACCATTCAAGCCTAACTTCAATTGCGATTCACATGTTGTCATGCATCGTTGTGATGGTGCCTTATGTTGAGTTGTGATTTGAATACTTCTCGTTACTCCCTTGAAGATTGCACCGACTTCGTGGAGGTTGTCCGAAGCGAGGCAAAGCGAAGTTTGGTTGAAGTATGCCGCCAATCACCACATCCCACACTTAGAGTAGATTATAGCATCTCTTATCCCTGCATCCATTTAAATTCAGCATTTTCTGGTTAGTACTAGGAAGCTTGCACTTACTTGACAAATCTTTCGAACCATGCGAAAACCCTTTAATCTGTTGTTTGCTATCTACTGCCAAACAATTGCGTAAGTCCCCTCGTGATACCAACAAATCACAACGAACCAACTGAGACTACTCCACTGCATAAAGGAACCTTGGAGTTGAACACATGAACTTTCTCACAATCTTAGCATGTGGAATACTTTGATCAAGAGAGAATAGGGTAGCCGTTGGACACTTTATTCTGCTGTCTGGTGTAGGTCACAAAAAACACATCAACACGTGGATCTCAACCGTGTACATCTTTTGTATTGTTTGTCGCATTGCATTTGGGGGCAACCCCTTCTCATGGTGTAGCTTTATTTGGAAACATATCATTGGCATAGGGCTTTCCAAATAAGCTCTTGTGAGTTCTTATCGCATGGCATTTATCATTTTCTACTTTAAAGTAATTGCACATAGCATGGTGTTTTGCAATTTCTTTGAAGTGGGGGCATACATTGGCATTATTTTGCTTCAATTTGTTCATAGGTGTTGGACTCAATTGATATTGACATTGACATTTTTGCTTCACTTTGTTCACGGGTATCGAACTTAGTGTGGCGTTGCATGGCATTTTGATTATTTTGTAGCATCTTATCAGGGTTATTAGGGAGTATAACTCTTGGTATGGTTGACATGGGTACACACCTAGTGAAAAATGGTCC
>VDFB02033096.1:0-21944 GCA_007258455.2 Sequoia sempervirens
TTTAGTATCATTTTTTTGCACCATCTTATAAAATACCATATCACAAATCTCCATAAAAATTGTTCTTGGATGAAAATTCTAGTTCAATCTTGATTGTCTAGGCACTTTAATTATAAAATATTAATCCATAGCCTTTTTTGTTCTTCATAAATTCTCCACATTAGTTTACTCCAAGTGTTTTATTCACATCTTTATTATATCTAATGCACAAACCACCCATTTATATATATATATATATATTTGATCTCAACCTACCAAGACAATTATGTTCTCATTGGTCTCACTCTAGAAACAATGGTGTTAGATAGTTGTGATTGCTTTCATTATCAAACTCAAATTATTGAAAAATGACATCATATAAGTTAATTGTTTGATTTTTTCTTGCCACAATTAGCCACTTGCCTTTCCATGTGGAGAGTTTGCTTAGAAAAATTTCACTACTAACTTCTAGATTGCTTCAAAGGGTTTCATATTTGTGAGGGTTATCCTAAGGTAGGATTTGGGTAGGTCTCCTATTAAAAACCAAATACCTATCACTATACAATATTAGGTTATATAAGACATTTATGGTTTAAATTTCATAATTTTCTTCATTTATTTTTTGCTATCACACTTTCATATATCTCTAAAATATTTTTGATTTGTCTAGCTTCATCCATCAATGAGATTTCCAAGAGTAATGTGTCATCCATAAACACCAAATGGTATGTATCTTCCAAACTAGATGAGACTTAAATTCCTTATATGTTTTGTTGTCTTACTCTCCTTTATTTCTCTTTTCCTCCAAAGTCCTTTTCCTTCCATCACCCTCTTCTAAACTCAATCACAAAATCTGAATATAAAAACCCAATTAATTTACAAAAAACCTAAGTTAATTTCTTGTATAGATAGATATTTTTCATTTGTGTTAGACTTAGTCCAATTAAATTTTGTAGAATATACCTCACCCACTTCTCAAAAATTCTAAAAACATTCTTATTATTTGAATTCCAATTAGGAAAAACCAAAAAATTATCACATGTACAAATTTCTTATAAAATTTATTACTTGCAAAATCCATTCCAAGACAATTTTTTAAACATTTCCAATTTGAAAGAAACACATCATGACTTGAGCAAATGGACTCCCCATCTCATGCACTAGCAACAAATTGAATGATGAATTCATAGGACAATGATGTTAGCAAACAATTATTATTTTTTAACTCTGAGGGATTGGTACATCTGTAACCTTACAAGCCATTTGTTTGCAACTCTTCATAAGCCATGGGAATTAGTACATCTCTAACCTTAGAAGCCATTTCAAAGAAAGATAGACAGAGACGTAAAGTTATTGTATTCTATTGGGCAGAGACAGGAATCCAAGCTGTGAAATGCATTAAATAGATTTTGCTTTGTATAAAGCAACATTGTGGGGACCTTTTATCTTTTAATCTGAATCAACCAAATTCAATACATCCTAATCACACTTCTCATCTCAAATCCTTTGTAATTTTGGTAGGGTCATAGTTTGAGCAGGGCCGAGGTTGGGGTTTGTCGTTTTTGATAATGCCTCTTTGGGCTGTGTTTTCAGTCATGTCTGATATGAGTAAACTTCTGGGCAATCCAATAAAAATAGTTTTACTTATTTACGAAGTGACAAGTAATGTTAGGGTGGCCACAAATTAGATCTGCAAGAAGTATCTTCAATTTGTTTATTATGCTTTTATATTCAGTTTATTTGTAATTTGTTTATTCAATCATGCACTTGATGATAACACATCGCTGTTGGTCTGCTTATTCAATAATTTTTGAAAAGTTTTTTCTTTCCAATTGAAATAGCCTCTGGAATATGTGGTGTGAAACCATTTCCAAATCAAATCATTATATTAAAATAGGATATTTTTAAAAGTTATGAGTCATTAAAACATTAAATTTTTATATAGATTATTTTAATGAAGATTTTAGTTAAAGGTATTATGTTTTAATAGTTATTTCAAGATGTCTATTTTGTATGTATGATTCATTAATATCAATGAATATAAAAGAATTATACTTTGAAACTAAATGAAATGATAGGTAGCTTTCGAATGGATGGAAAATCACTTCTAAATTGAGTCACTAATTTAAAAAAAAGATTGACAAGTATTAATTCTAGTAAACATTATAGAAGTAACTATTAAGGTCTAAAATTATCATATTTAGGAACTAGCAAAAATCATCACATTTAAACTTTACTTGAACTATCTTTATCAAGTAGAAACAACAATAAATGTTCTAGCTAGATGGCCATTATTATGAGACCCTTTGTCCCAAACCTATGCGAGTAGTTCATCAACATCAATAAGATCTAACATGTACCAATGCTCTCTTCTCTTCTACACTTTCTTCTCCTTCTATAGTAAGCTAAGTGAGAAATGGTGAGGGTAAGGTTAAAAATGTATTATGTCAAGGGCTAAGCTATATGATAATAAACCTTAAATTTATGAAAAGCATTCTTAGGTGCATTCAACCCTTCCCCATACACCTTCATTAATCAACAACTTTATCTAGATCATCTTTAGGAATCACCATGAAATCTAAGGTATGAAGAAAATATTTTTCCTCTAGATCTCATTTTCTACTTCAAATTTAAAAAGAAAATAATATAGAAAAATAGATTTAACTATATCTGTCTATTTGTAAAAAATAGAATGTGATTTCTTATTTTGATTGTAAGATATCAATTATTTTCTAAAACTCACATGTCAATTTTTTTTGAGAAATTTGAATCACACATGATCAATTTCAATTATCAATCTCCCTTGATACTAATACAAATATTTAATGTGACCACTTTTAGAAAAGCTCCCATATTTAGACTCCTTCCAATGAATTTAAAATGACTTTTTTTTAAGACAAATGTAAGACACACAACCCTCTACAAGATTTTTTTTGTAAGTTTTAAAATCAACAAAAAAATTATTTTATGTTGCCTTGAAAAGAGCTTTGATACTAGATGTTAAGAATCTTATAAAAAATAATAGAAATAAAATATATTTAGAAATAATCAAACCCTTAAGGTAGGGCAACACCATACAATAGACACTTTGAGGGGACAATCCTCCTATGACACTTCAACAAGCAAAACTCCTATAGATCATAAAATCCAATCATAATATTTGAGATTGATGCTTTACATTTGGTAATCCCTTGAAACATATAGAGTTTTGCCACATACAACTAATATTATCACATGCATGTGAAATACATACCTTCTCTAATAACTAGTGGAATAACTTGCAAATCATATGCATCCTAATACTTTATTTATTACCATAGTATAATAAATAAATTATTAGGATGCATATCTTTGTAATTCATCCCACTAGAATTCTGCTAGAGACAACTACTATTATCACATGCATGTGAAATAAATGCTTCTATTCTAATAACTAGTAGGATGAGTTGCAAAGAATATGCACCCTAATATTTTATTTATTACTATAGTATAATGCACCATATTTCTTTATTCATTACTATAATATAATAAATAAAATATTAGGATCCACATACTTTGTCAGTCATCATACGAGTTATTAGAATAAAAGTATTTATTCCACATAAATGAGGTAATAGTAGTTGTCTTTAACAAGACTTTATATATTATAATAGCTTAAGCAAATGTAAATCACTAATCTTGAATATTGTAGTTAGAATTTATGATCTATAAGAAGTTTGTGGTATTAAGAGTTTTGTCTCCTTGAATTGGCTATATATAGTGTTTCCCTACCTTAAGCGTCTGACATTTTTTATATATTGTACATTTCTACTTTTTTTTCTTCTAATTTTATGAATGCATACAAAATAATAAGTTTATTATTTCTATAAACCCTACCAATGGGTATAAGTTTATCAATATTGATTTTAGCAAGGAAATTATAGGTCCAAGTAATAAAAAATCAAAGATAGTAACATAGAGGGTATGAATGTAAAATTATTTTGAATTCTTAAAGCTCTCCATGGATAACTATGTTTTGCATTCAAATTTTTATGCTTTAGATATGGATTGGTTAGATATTCTTCTTGGATATCTTTGACTAGAATCTTTGGGAACGATAAACATGGATGTACAAAAGAAGTGTATGAAGCTTTGATATAGAAAGAAGGAAATCACATTGTAGGATATTTCAAATCATGGAGACTAAAGCAATGATAAGGTGGAGCAATTTCACAACTCTATTGAAGAGAAAATAGATAAATTTGAGAAAAAGAAAAAAAATTCCCTTTAAGAGTGACTAAAAATAGTGGCAACAAAAGAAATAAGTGCTCTTAATAGGCATCCACATCATTGCAGGAGGAAACACTCTTGGAGGAAATCATTATGGGGGCAAGGTACTACATGTAATCAATATAATAATCACTATAAATATACAAAGAACTAAAGGAGCAATTCCAATCACCATTTGAATCATAGAAGGAATGGAAACTTAGAGTAACACAAGAGGAATTCTCATGGTAGTGCATTGAATCAATATGGTTATGGATTGAGAATGGGATTTAGGTACCATCAAGCACAACCCATAGTGAAGATCATATATTTATGGTTAGATGATAGGGAATGAAATCATATTGGTATCAAGTTGTTAATAGTTTAATTTTTGGATTCTTCACGTATTTTGAGGGAAAAACATGTCTAAGAGGGATTTATTGTAATGTACTTAGGGATATACCATTATAATTTAATACATAAACTATTAGGGTATACATACTTTTAATCCATCCCACTAGTTATTAGAATAATAATATTTATTTCACATGCATGGGATAATAGTAGTTGTCTTTAGGAAGACTATATATTGCGAGGGCTAGCCAAATGTAAGATACCAATCTTGAATATTGTAATTAGATTTTATGCTCTATAATAGGTTTGTCCCCTTGAAGTGAAATAGGAGGAGTGCCCCTTTAAAGTGACTATTATATAGTTTTTCCCTACCTCAAGGGATTGTTTTATTTTCTAAATACATTAGAGTATTTTTATTATTGGATTGTGAGATATCTCTTTTATTATTAGGTTATTTCTATATTTGTATGTAGGTTCTTAACTAATACCCTCTCATGTGGACCATAACTCCTTCCAAAAATATTTTTTATTTCCTTTCTTGATATAGTCATTGACTTAGGTGCTTTGATGATTGACTACATAATCCTTTTAATCCATATCTTCCTCTATTTGATGTAATTTTTTGTGTTGTATCAATGGATCCTTCTAAAAGGATATATAATTACTTTCTACCACCTATCATAATTTGTTTAGTATAATTGTTTTGCACCATCTTATAAATTCCATATCACAAATCCCCATGGAAGTTCTTAGATTATAATTCTAGTTCCATCTAGATTGTCTAGGTGCTTTAGTTATTAAAAAATAATTTATAGTATCTTTTCTTCATAAATTCTCCATAGTAATTCAATTCCAAGAGCTTTATTCACATCTTTATAATATTTAATGTGCAAATTGCCCATGTTTATCAATAAATAGAATTGATCTCAACGTACCAAAGCGATTTTGTCCTCTTTGGTCTCACTCCACAACAAATGGTGTTAAAGATAATTGTGATTGATTTCACTATCAAACTTAGAATAATGAAAAATGACATCATATAAATTATTATTTTTATTTCTTCATAGTTACCCACTTGCCTTTCCATGCAAAGAGTTCTCTTAGAAAATTTTCACTACACATTTTTAGATTGTTTCAAAGGCTTATCCTAAGGCGGGATTTGGGTAGGTCTCCTATTAAAATCCAAAGACCTATCACATATAAAATATTAGGTTATGGTTTAAATTTCATAATTTTCTACATTTATTTTTTCCTCGCCATACTTCCATACATATCCATAATTCTCATGATTTGTCTAGCTTCATCCATTAATGAGATTCCCAAGAGAATTCTATTATCCATAAACACCAAATGGGACATATCTTTCAAAATAGATGAGACTTAAATTCCATATATATTTTGTTGTTTTACTCTATTTTATTTCTCTTCCTAGGGATTTTTCCACTATAATGAACATATATTTAAAGATTAGATCTCCTCGCCTCAAGTATCTATTTTATTTAGACACCTAATTGCAACATCATTGATTAAGATTAACAAGGATGGAGATAAGGTGTTATTATTATCTCCCTTAAATATTTTTGAGAACTTGGACTTATCCAAATCTTTCTCTAAAAACTACTAATTTACTCTATCATATGCTTTGTTCATGTTTAGCTTAGTGATCATGCCTTCTCTCTTCCTATGTTTTAGGGAAGAAAGACTTCAAAAACTATTATTATCTCACCCAAGATATATTTTTCTTTTACAAATATCCCTGCTTTAATAACAACAATATCCTTTCGATGTACCATTTCAATATTAAGGCAAGTACCTTGGTGTTACAAAGGATAGTGGGATGATGAATAAAATTATTATTCATCTTTCTTCTTTGGGATCAAGGAAAAAAAGTTGGGATTCCATTCTTTCAAAATTATTTTTTCCTTTACTAGTTTTCTACCACTTTAGACACACTTTCCCCTTCTATGTCTTTTTTTTTAAACTTGTATGGAAGTGATTTGGTCATAGAGATTTGTTTCACCCAAAGCAAAGACAACTATTTTACTTCCTTTTATGGTGAGATTCATTATGCTTGCCTTTACGACTGTCTTTGCATGGGTAAGAGTCCTTTCCACTTTGACTTAATCAAAAAAAATTTACTTCCTCTTTTGAGATGGGTTTCTATAAGAGTTGGCTATGGAGATAACCTGTCAAGATCTATAGGAAAAATATAAAGTACAAAGAGAGAAGATCAATATGACAAAAATAAATTATATTACTATCAACAATGCAAGGGTGATCCCACAATACTGGTTTACAATTTTTGGCCAAACTGGACATTGATCTAATTTTTTTTAACTAAATCTTCACTTTCGGGCACCTATAGCAACTAAACCATGAGGAATTTGAAGATAATGCAAACTAGTGATTTGTGTCATTTTTTTTGTAGATTCTAAATTATTTTTTTTCAAAATTTTTGAAATCAGATTGTACTTATTTTTCCATCTCCTTTGAAAACTAGTTTTTAACAGTAAACACCATTTTTAAAGAGTGATGTTACTAGCTAACACAACTTTTTTTCCTATGAAGGATAAAATTCTATTTTTTTCAAGTTTAGTTTGTAACTGTGATATCTAGTGCATGGTATTGGTTTCATAGCATTTCATTGAATATTTTTTTTAATTAAGTTTCAAAGTCAAACTAATTACAATTTAGACATGATTACTAGTTAAAACATAACTTTTTTGTATGTAAAATTTATTTTTATTTTTTTGTTGGATTAGGACATCAATATCTAGTGCATTGATATTTTTCAATTTTTTTGATAATCTACTATTTTTCCACATATGTAGAACATAGAACTTGATTTTCGATGAAAAACCTACATTCAACAAAAAATAAAAAATAAATATAATAATAAAAATAAATTTATTTAAAATTATACTTTTTGGGAAGCTTATAATAAGGACTACATACCTATACAAAATAAATTTTAAATGAATTCATTTGATCCCCCAAAAGGTAAATCAAAATGGTTTTTTATCAACATTTGATAAAGGTGTAAATAGACTCTGTTATAGGTATGGTTTAAAACTAGCTGGGGTTCTGTCCAAGGGGGTTTGATCTAAGGTGGTTTGATCAAACCCCTCTTTAATTAGAATCCTTTAAATAAAAATTTTCAAGGCTTATATCATTATATTTTCTAAAAATATGTAATTTCAACAAAAAACAGGATCTCTCAGAAATTGTAAACCAGTATTGTGGCATCACTTGCAAATATGATTCAATATACAATGTATGAGAGCCCCTTGATTATATAGCCAAGGTGAGACATAAGATGTCATAAGATTATGACAAGTTTCTTAATCTTATGATATGAGACACTTTATCATAACTGCCTAGGAAAAGTATTAAATGACATGATAAGATTACATGACAACTAAGACTTCTAGAAATATTCCTAGGACGTAAGTAAACTTAACATGTGAATAAGACCTACGAGGTGAACTAGTTAGAAAAGAAATCTTATTCACACTAACACTTCCCTTTAAGTGCATCCTAGGGAAGAGGAAACTAATGCAAATGATGCAAAGATGAAGATGGGTCCTAGCTATGAGGCCATGTTAGGAACCCATGTACAAATGCAAATTCTCACAAATAGAGAAAAGGAGAAAAGTCAGTGGGACAAGACTCCTCCCCAAAAGAGAGATAAGATACAAAAAGCTCTCAATGAAGAATGAGAAGGAAAAAACCCCATTCACTCCCCTCCATCCATCCCACTCCCCAATTCACTCAATCAAAGAAGCCCCCCAAAATATATGATCTTGGCACTTTATGATTAGTGTGGTTATAGGCACCACTTGCCAAAAACAATGAAGTGGTCTTGATCTTGGTACATGCAAATGCCAACTTTGGCCACAAAATCAAGTATTAATTTTTAGTCCAAAATGAGATCAATATGATCATACCACTGAAAAGTACATAAAAAATGCACTTTTAAAAAAAACTACACCTAAAAATGTTATTGTAGGAGCAAGAATGGAGCCCCTGAAGTTCCCAAAATGAGAACGATGTAGCAATGCTTGTAAGAATCTGCAATTTCTGGAAAATCTAGATACCAAAATCAAAAACCATCTACATCACTGCGAAGAGCACAAAATTTTGCCCCAAATAAAGAAAATTGCTCGCAAAAAGGTCCTAAGCTCAAGTTATGTGAGTTTGAAAATCACCCTTCAAAATTCAAATTCAAATGGAGAGCCCTGCTGATGTAGCATGACATCAATATAGAATATGTTGCAAATATTCTTTGTTCACTAGCTTAAATTTGACAACTATATGACCGTCGTAGGTTGACCTAACTCCCGATCAAAATACTCTTGAAGGTTGGTATAATCCTTTTCTGGTGACAAAATTTACGAGAATATTCCTATTATGACACCTAAGAATCTTTGTTGAAATCTTCTTCAACAATCACCGAATATGATTTTTAATTGCCAGGTTTTAATTTATTCATACTGATTTTTAAGTTTGTTGACCAATTGTAGAGGTGGGGGTTGCAAGTGTGGAAGGGCTTCCTGCCCATGCCACATGGTGTGACAGGAGCGCCCATGTATTGGCCTAGTCGGCAATACGAGTCTATAGACTTTATAAAAAAAAATTATTATTTATATAAATTTTTCAAAATTTTTTCAATCGATCAATTTAATTTTTCTAAGACAAAATTAAAAAAATATCAACCAATTTAAATTTTCTTTTTTGCAATTGCACCATTGATTGAGTTGCTCATGCAAGCAACTGTGCAATTGTACAAATGGATGACCTAAGGGTGATTTTTTTCTAAGGGCTCTAGGTGAATTGCTTTGATTTTGACGAATTGATAGTCAATCTTAGGGTTTTAGGGCCTTCTGGACACAATGGTAGGGTCAAATTTGACCCAAAATGCTCCAAAATTGTAGCTACCTTTCAAATTTGGCAACCACTCTCCACTTCAAACCCTCATAGATTTGACCTCATATATTTTATTTGGACAAACAAAAGGAAAAACCAACTTTCTCAAACACCTTCAGCTCAATAGTAAACTCCAATTTGAACCTGCAATACAAAGCCACAAAGAGGAACCCCCCAAAATCTTCTATTTCTATCAAGTTTTACTGATTCTCCAAATCATCATACGGTGCAAGAGAAAGCATACTCAACCTTTCAAGATTTACCAAGATCTCTCAAAAAATGACTAACCAAAGGCACCCAACTTGCTCTAATACCATGTAAGAGTTGGCTATGGAGATAACCTACCAAGATCTAGAGGCCAAATGGAAAGCACAGAGAGAGAAGATCAATATGACAAGAATAAATTGTATTCCTATCAAAAAATCAAATATGGTTCAATATACAATGAATAAGAGACCCTTGGTTATATAGACAAGGTGAGACATAAGATGTCATAAGATTATGACAAGTGTCTTAATCTTATGATAATGGGACAATTTATCATAACTATCTAGGAAAAAGTATTAAATGATATGATAAGATCACATAACAACTAAGACTTCTAGAAAGATTCTTAGGACCTAAGTAAACTTAACATGTGAATAGGACCTACTAGGTGAACTAGTTAGATAGAAAACCTTATTCACACCAAGTTTCATTATCTACACCAAAAATTATTGTTGGAATATTTTGGAATAAAATTTCTTGCACTTTTGATATATTCTCTATTGTCTTCTTTTAAGAAAGATTAAAAAATATTTGATTGCTTATTTTTTTATATCTCCAAGTTCTTAGATATATACACCTAGAGGAAGTATACTTTCTCAATTCAATTGTTGTTTTTTCTAACCATTATTGAGATGTTAAATAATTTTGCATTTTTATCATATTCTTTTAGTCACTTGAATCTTTTTTTTTTCCCCCTAGAACGCTGCTTCCATTCATAGAATTACCTGTAAATATGTCAGCACCTTTTTCATTCTTCCTACAACTTCCTTATTAATACCTAAATGAACACTTTATTGTTATATATATGCAAGTTTTCTATGATAAAAATATAGACTTTCTTTGAAAGAGATTTCCAAACAACTTGTATCCATTCTCTTACTTCCTTTTACATTCTTCAACTTTATTGATAGAGTTAAACTTTTATATCCATTGATTTATATTTTCCACCACTTATGTAGATTCTCTTAAAAGGATGAATCTTGAAATTACATACTTCCATATTGAGGGGGATTCCTCTTGTTTTGGAAACATCATTTATTTCTAGTGAGTTTGACTAAAGATAGGAACTTGCAAACATTGATATTTCATATTGAAAATTTTTAATTCCTATGCCTCATTTTGATCTTATCAAAACATTGCCCAAGCTTTGCACATAGTCTCCTTATTTGCTATTGTACCAAATATAACTTCTTTTGGTTCAACATCAATTAGTACTTAATTTGAATAATTTTTTTTTTAATGAATTCAACTTATTGAAATTTTTGACAAAACCATCTTTTTTCTCAAAAGAATTTAAGATTGTATTAAAATCACCTTCTATCAAATAGTTCCAAGCATACATATCTTTGAATTTTTATGTTTTCCCTATAGTTTCTCTTGTTCTCCTCTAATCTGGTACATGCACATTTGAAAGAGTATGTTCCATACTTTCTTTTAGATCCTTAAACTTGCCATTGATAAATGGTGAGCATGATACAATGGCACATCTTTACACATTTGTTGGTTCCAAAGTACTACTTGGCCACTTGCATATTCTCTACATGCTCCTAGCAATTCCTTCAAAGTGTTCTTTATTAGCTTTAGTTACTTGAAGTAATATTATGTCTATTTTTTTTTTCTCTATTAGGTGTTTAACTAGACAACATTTGTCAAGGGCATTTAATACTAACATTCTAGCTTAAAGTCTTATAAGTTGTTAAAGAATTTGTTGTCCATTTTCAAATTTGCTTGAGTTTATTTTTCAATATTTATTTTTATACTGAACTTAAGTTGATGTTTGTTCAATCCTTAGGTAGAAATCACAACTTGTTTTTGGGCTTGACGATGACTATATGATTATTAGAGGCACAATGTTGATAAACATGCATGATGTACCACTATAGTGCAGAGAAACAGAAAACAAAACACTATGTATATTGCTTTTGTACATAAAGTGTATTTAGCACTACATTTTCAAACTATCACAACTATGTTTGTGTTACTATCATTTTGTGTGCATCATTTTCTAATCTTCTAAAATGTTTGCCATGGTAGCATCTATTTTTGTTAAAAAGCTTGTACAAAAGTTTGTTGCATCATTCGTGTTAATATTAATTGTGTGGTATTTATATCTAATAATTGTCAGATATTTTTATTTAAGTGATTTATCTATATATTATGAGGGCCTCTGTTGAGGGAGGGACTCGGTGAAACACACATCATGTGGCAAACTGATGCAGGAGCATCAATCTGCCTTTCCCCATTTTTTATTTGCTCTTTTCATTTCTGTTTGGTGCTTTGCTTTAAATTTTGATTTGATGCCAAATTAACTCAGCCCACATATTTCCACGTTGGCAAGAAAGAAGCAGTCAGAAAGCATCGAACCGATTTTTGTGTGAGAGTGGCCAAGAATCAGAGAGGCGACGGTTTGTGGAGAAGAACTGATGGGCGATTTTCTAGTATCAAGTCTTGCCTGGCAAAAGAGGGAAGATCAATGGCTTTAGGAGGAGAGTGCCAAGAAAAAAGAACGATTCAGGTAACAAAAAAGAACAGACCCGATGGGATGAGAGTGTGAAGCGAGCCAAGAAATGGTTCTTGGTAAAAAAGTAAAGGAATGAATCCGCTTTAAAAGTTGCTCTCTATGGAAGAATGTATTGAGGACAGCTGTGTGTGGAAGCTCTTGAAGCCAATGGAGAAGAGATGGAGGCGTTTTTCCATTTGGGAAGCCGTTGTTCTAATGTTGCAGAATCGAATGGTTTGGTTTGTGTTTCTTGTCTTGTTGCTCAAGACAGTTCGGGTTGTTTTGATGTTATGTAAATTCCCATGTTTGAAGTAATGGAAATGTACAGCTTTTGTTTCTCCTTCACATTGCCTTGTAAGGGTTACTGTTTGAGTAAATAAAAGACGAGTCTTTTGCAAAGTATTAACCTGGCATATGGTGTTGTCGCCTTGAATAAATACCTCAGTTCCTTTGGTACTTTATTACTGTTTACTGTCAATTGTTTCTAGCCGAAATGAAGCAAGAAATTATGACCATTTGCTGCGTCTTTGTAGTACATTGAAAAAGCTATTGAATCAGTAATCTGAAGCTCTTATTGTTAATTGGTGGTTGATTTGTTGCTGTTACTAATCACCCATTGCAGTAGTTTGTCGGTGTTGAATTCAGAGAGCCATCATGTGGCATCAAGCATAGCTTAACTAGGCATGTATTGGGTGCTAAGGTGCAAGATGTCTGGGAAGTTGGAGTTCAATTCACCTAGCAACCTTGGGATTTTTGACTTGATAAGATTTTTGTGGGTTTTTATTATCAACATAACATTAGCATGGAGACATTAAAATAGATGTCAATAGTGTGAGATGGTAATGCAGTTGGTATATTAATATTCCATGTGGCAAACCTAACTGGAATCAGACAACCCAAATGAAAAATTACCAAAATTTGGAATAAAATTCCCAAAAAATGAGTTTAGTGGCTAGCACACATCTACAAAATATCGTTAAAGGATTCCACTATTGATTTCAAGAAAAATAAGAAAATGGATTCTCATGGAATGCTTGAATTTTAAAGTATTTTTTATCACAAAGGCTCCACTTGATGTTGCAATTAAGATTAAAATACACAAGGATGACAATGCTATTGATGGAGCTCTATTTGTAATTGAATTTCTTCATTTTCAAGGGTATTATCTATGAACAGATTAAAGGTGTTGTAATATGCTCCTCATTAGCACTTGTTGTGGCTAGCTTGTTTATGAATTAATTTGAAGAGAAAGATGTAAACTCTTATTTTTTTACCCAAGCAACTTGAAAAGCAAATGGATTAAAGGTGTTGTAATATGCTCCTCATTAACACTTGTTGTGGCTAGCTTGTTTATGAATTAATTTGAAGAGAAAGATGTAAACTCTTATTTTTTTACCCACGCAACTTGAAAATCAAATGGATTAAAGGCGTTGTAATATGCTCCTCATTAGCACTTGTTGTGGCTAGCTTGTTTATGAATTAATTTGAAGAGAAAGATGTAAACTCCTATTTTTTTCCCCAAGCAACTTGAGAAAGCAAATGGATTGCTAGCTCATCTAGTTTATAGTAAATTGCCTCACTGTTCTTTTTTACAACTCACTTCACCACCCAACTAAAAAAATTAGGATATTTAAAGTATGGCAATGAGGGCTTTTCATATTTGTGATAAATATTTTAAATAGGAAATTGGACTTTGACCATGGTTTATTGAAGAAACAGGTACATGCAAATTTAAAGAACATTTAAACAAGCCAAAAGAAATCAAGAAAAGAAGTTTGTTTACAAAGACTCGATGATGGCCCTTAGTGGTTTTCCTTATATTGATGGCATTTCAATAATATCACTAAAATTTTGAAGAAAACAAGCATAAGGTAACCTTCTTACCACATAGAAAACTAAGGAATTCAATCAAACTCTTTAAGGATTATTTGGAGCCTAATAAAGATGTGGTGTTTTTATAATTGATTATTTACATATGATCATGTACATTGAGGAAAAATCATTCCATCAATATGAGTTAAAGAACATGATGTAAATATAAAATGTAAATGAGTAATTAAGTCAACATTGATAGAACATTCCTTCAAAACTAAGCGTCATATTTTCCTTTAAATAAATAAGGTTCTATTTGAAATTGTTGATATACAAAAAAAAATCCAGTAATTAACAAGAAAAAGCATATAATAATTTCAAGTCACTGGTTGTAACTAACTCAATGATGGTAACAAATAGTACTTTCTTTACTTTGGTTAAATTTATTTGTACAATTGTAGGTCCTAAAATGTGATCTGAAACATTCCTCAAGTTTGTCTCATAATCTTATGGATGATGAAAGTGTATGTTTAATAAATCTTAGATATATGAAAATGATTCTCATAAAGCCATTCTTTCGCAATAACAATTAACTTTATCTCATCACAACATATAATTAAATGAGGGGATTACAGGGTAGACATGTTTGTTTGATTTTAGATTTGATAAATTCATTGAATGTTAAGTCCTTATCTTGTAGGTGCAAGGATGATATTATTAACCTAAAAGCTCACCTTTTGTCTACTTGTAAAATAGTCAAATTCTTGAAAGACTTGCCTTAAATGCAAAATTCCCTCTATGCCGCAATGACAATAACAAAAGCCATGACACTTGCAATTAGTTGCTATGGAAGTGGGAAATAACAATTATATGGGTTATTGATCATTTCATTTAGGCCTGAATTCTCAACGTACATTATTAATTAATTGCCATGGAAATGGAAACTAATTAAAATGGGTTTTTCTTAGAGAAAAAAAATGGCACCCACTGCTATTGCTTCCACCATCACTTCTGTTGGACGTGTTTTTTCTCCTGGGCGATCTCTAAGCCTCCCTCCCAACACACTCCTACTACTCATTCTTTGTCGATTGGTGTGTATGGCACCCTCAATCCCTCGGTTTCTTTTGTGGGTGTTTCTTGGGGCCTACCTTCTCAGTCTGTGCAGGATTTTTCTAAAACTACCATCCCCCTTTTTGAGATTGTTGTCCTTGTTGCTCACAGCTACTCTTAGGTAGCCATGGCTCATGTTCACCTTCCCTAGTGCCCCCTCCCCTATGCCATGGCTCCTGTTCACCTTCCCTAGTGCCCCCTCCCCTATGCCAAACCAACCCTGGTGGTTGTCTATGGGGATGATGTTGCTAAGAATGAAGGTTTTTATGAGAGTCAAGGTTTGGTATGTCGTTTTTCCAATCTTTGGCCCTCTTCC
This sequence comes from Sequoia sempervirens, assembly GCA_007258455.2. Lineage (NCBI taxonomy): Eukaryota > Viridiplantae > Streptophyta > Pinopsida > Cupressales > Cupressaceae > Sequoia > Sequoia sempervirens. The sequence goes on from VDFB02033096.1 coordinate 15,513, forward strand.
CGACTTGCACAGGTGGGTTTTGGATTCTTGGAGGGCCTTAGTGGATGGCAAGATCAAGCTCTTCCCCTGTGCTAAAGGCTTCTATTGAGGATCAAGGCTCAATGCTAGACTGCCTATGGGCTTGGGGAGAGCACTCTCACTTGCTCAAACCCTAGACTTCTTCCTTCAATCTACTCACCAAACCACTCAATGTGAGTTCGATGTGGGTTAGGCTCCCGAATCTTCCTCTCCAATATTGGGAACTCTTGTTTTGAGACCATTAGTAACTCTATTGGTCAATTTTGGAAGGTTGATGATTCTACATCTTTTATGGGGCATTCCACCTTTTCTCGTATTTTGGTGGATCTTGATGTCTCCTTGCCTCTTCATGAGGAGGTAGTTCTGTTGGTTGGGAATCGACCCTTGTCACAACCAAAAGATTATGAGGGGCTTCCATTCAAGTGCTGCCTTTGCTTCGCTATTGGTCACTTGGCTTCGTCTTGTTCTCTTTATCGTCATTCTAGTTTGGCTACTTGGTGGAAGGATGCTAACGATGATGTCTTGACTATTTTGGCAATCTCTTTTGAGGATGTCCCTTCCTAGGCTTCTGATGAGCTTCTTGCTTTTGACTTGGTCTCGGTGGGTCTCGAGGGCCTTGTTGGCATTCCTCCTCCATTGGGCACTTCTCCTTCTCTTGCGGTTGCCCCACTCCGCCCTTGGTTTCTTTTGTGGATGGGGCTTGCCTTCCTCATTGCTCTCCTATTCCCCCCTTAGGTGTTGGTGATCTTCCCATGGGAGTGCCTCTTACCCCCCCTCATAGTGGGAGCCCAAACGATAGTATTGCTTGGACAATAGTTCGTAGAAAGCGTAAAGGTCTCTCCTCTACCTCTTCCTCTTCTCGTGACTTGTTGGACAAGTCTATTGTTCAGGGTCGAGACCCTTGATTCTCGTTTCTCTCTGGTTCTATGATCTGGTCAAAAGCATATATGATCTTTGTTTAGGTTTTTTAGTTTCTTAGTTGTCTCACCTCTTGTGAGCTCCTTTTGTTAGGCCTTTATGGTTGTTTTGTATTGGGTATGGATCCTTCTCGTTCTCATCTTAATCAAAACAATTAAAATGGGTTACTGATCATTTTTGTCAGGCTTGACTTCTCAACATACATTATGTTTTATGAAAGTGTGGGGGCATTCTTTAGCATAGCAACAAATCAAGGCATTTATGTCACTGATTGTAAGCAAAATATTTGTTCCCGATGATCTAATACCACAAGGATAATATGGGCCTATGTACTTCTAAGATTGAGTACATAGTTTGTTCTTTGTCTATATGAGTAGTGTTGGCATGACAATTCACACCTCTGGAGTATGAATTAGCCACAGATAGCTATGCATAGTGCATAATGATTACTCTTCAAATTAGGAGGGGAAGCTCCCTCTTGTGCTGATATGCGTGAAAAAGTAAAGTAATCTAATTCCTATCTTTTTGACTCAGCTAGAAGAGGCACAAGGTTAAGAAACCAAACACATTGCAGCTAAGGATTTTCTCTGGTTTTGTAGATCTTTAACTACAACCAGGCTAAACGCTAAACTATCCTATTTCCTCAAGAAATAGAGCATGAGGATTTAGGAGCAGGGAATTGGTTTTATGATAATCTTTAAGTCAAGATTTCCAAGGAGATGACGACACCTATCTGAGGTGTAGGCTGAAAGAAAGATTATTGGCACTACATCAAACGACAAGCTTCACTTCTAAATTCCTAAGGAGATGATGACACCTATCCGAAGTGTAGATATGAAGCGAGGCTTATTAAACACAACATGAAATAATAACCAGGACATTAGATTTGCATATCGAGACATGCATAACAATAAACGATCAAACCAACCATTATATTTAATCTAAGGTGAACAAGTACCATAATAATAACATTCAGGTAAGGCGGCTCAACTATTTATTATCACAATAAAAGTTCTTGAACATATACAAAATAGCAATACTACAGGTAAGGTTGCTCAGTATGTATGCTATCACATGCAAAAGTTAAATACAAATGAGCAAGAATGCTCTTATTTATAAACCTCAAAGGTGTAGGGAACCCTAAAATCACCTTGAGTTAACATGAGTCTTGCAAGCATGCAAGATTTATTGCTAAACTTAAATAAATGAAACTATACAGTTAACTAGAAAACTACCATCAGTTAACTAAAACAAGACTAAACTAAATGGACATGTGCAACATGCACGTCCTTATTGAACTAAATGAGAACTCCAACTATACATAGATGTTTCCAAAATAGACATGGCATGAAATGTGGAACGAGTTATCTCGAAAAGAAGCATCGAGTTAACTACTGTGTTTGATGTCTATCTTGAAAAGCTAGGACGTCCTGATTTGAAGTTCATTGGCCCTGATCTCGGGCAATTAACCCCTCCACGAGGTTGTTGACTGCATCACCATCTAGAGCACTAATACTCATTTGAAGCACTTTGTGTCTTCGCAACATCTCCTGACCGCCTGTGATTTGACTTTGCAACTCTCCTCTAGTCCTAGCCACCTCATCAGATAACACTGACATGACTGTAAGTTGATCCAACTTATAGCCAATGGAATCTCCACTAAAAATACCATGAATGAGCACCTACAACTCTGACTATGTGTCGATGAGCTCGATGTATTCACCATCCTCACGCTAATACTGGCAAGGGACTCATGACATGAAAGTTCTCACGAATTGGATAGCACTAGTCACCTGTTCTCTGCACTCGGCCAAATCTGAAACAATTGTATCCAGTATTTTTGCCTTGAAGATTAATTGTGTTCTCCAAGTAAAAATAGCTTCCTTATCTTCTTCGTCAATGACCGAGTCATATGTCGTCCTCAAGTGACAGATCATGATTTCATTCCTTGGCTTGTCAACCGCCAAGTCTCGCTCTTCATCCTGGATTTGAGTGCGAAATTTGTGGGCGTTGCACCTCAATTGGTACAATTCTGAAAGTGTGAAGCAACCCCTTGTGACAAACTCCTCCTCCCTGTCTTTCAGGCGCTTCTCGTATACAACCAGCTAATTTAGTTGATTCTGCTCTGGTGGTAACTCTAACATCTGAGGGAGCAAGGCTTATAACATTCTCTAATGATGCGTATATATTGGAGATATAATTGCAAGTCAAAAGTGGGATTTCAGCCTCGGAGGCTGCTTTTTATCTTTCCCATCCCATAGCGACCCCTCTTTCTTTACAACGCGAGACCGCTTTGACATGTGCTTTCGCCGTGATCGGACCTTCACCAGCCGAATCTTCCAACCCCACCCCGTTCCGGAGGCAACTGTGGTTCTCTGCTGAGGATTTCCTTTGTCGCGCGATTCCTCCTCAACATGGGATTTGCTTTTATCCTTTTGTTTATGCGTGTCCTCGTAGACATTTATCGTAACCGAAATTGCCCTACCCAAATGACTTCGCCACATCGAAGTCTCAACTAATCTCACTGGAAGGATCAGTGCTAGTCATAGGAAATTCTAATGAGTGTGAATGTGTGGAAGCACTGTTACGTGGTGGCGAGTCCAATACCAAGTCAATGTGAATCGAAACTAGAGACTGTTGTGGTGTTGGTGATGGCATGGGAGGCTATATCTCTGCTTCTGGCATGTTATCAACTGAATTTGTGGCAACTCTCACATGCCATTCTTGCTGGTCCAAGACACCAACTGGTGTTTTTCCTTTTGAATTCCCAGATACTTTGCTTCCCTTAGGAGGATTACTCCTTTTCTTTTGTTTGGGCTTTGTCTTCGACATGGAAGGCAGTGAAACATCCACCGGTGGCGGCTCTATATTTGGCACAACTGCCCTCCTCATCTTCTTGCTCTCCAAGTAGAGTATGTTGTTATTGACAACCTTGCTGGACCTTTCCTTTACAGATGCAAACTCTTTAGCAAACCAATCAACAGCTGGAAGTGGTTGCGTATCAACCTATTCTCTGAAAAATGAAGTACATCCCCATCATCATCTGACAACCCTCCCACATCCTCTGACATGAAGACAAAAATTTGTGAGAGAGTGAACCTGTTGTAGTTGTGCCTGTGCACCCCGAACTCATCCTCGCAGTTGACCCAATAGTCCTCCATAGAAGACTTGTGATAAGAGCAACCACCAAGGCGTGCTCAGTAATAACCTAAAGGGTCATATGAGCGCCTCTCAACAAGGTACTTAAGATTGAATCTTTCTAACTCATGGCCCATAGGCTTGGTGTCAATTGATGTCTTGCACCTGAAAATGCTCATCTGTAATGGAAAATTGGCAATTGGCTTGCGTTTGTTGCGCAGATGTGAATAAACATCGTACAACTGCCTTAGAAACTCCATGAAAACCACCCTATCGGAAGGATAGCGGGGTAGCATGGCTGGATGACCTGTATATCCATAGATGCGGATGTAGATATAGGTAGGGAATTGAATGAACCAATCCGCCCATTCTACCATTATTGCTTTGGCTTTTGTTGAGATACGTACATGTAACTAACGGTCTAGGTTCCTCATTGTGTACATCAAAAATGCCTCCTGCACACACTTGTAGTGTCGTTCTGACTTTGTGAACTCAAGCTGGTCATAATATTGATGAACTGACGCTGGAAGGTGATCAGATACATGAGATAGGAACACATGTGAAACTTATGAGCAACCAAGAAGTTGGTCATCTGTTTGTGGAGTATGTCGCTGATCAAAGTGGCCCAGTTGTAATGCTCCCTTCTGTAAATGACCTGAGTCATGATGTAATACATCCAGGGTTGGAATTTATGAGCATCTATATGACCGGAAACGCGATTAAGAAGGGTAATCAAAATTGCGTAATCGTCTTTGAATTCACTGCAACCCACGTTCTTTGGCAAGTTAACCTTCCTCTGTTTTAGCCACTTTTCTGCCATTTTACTCTGACACTTGTCCTTATCAGCAATGAACGCCTTCTCACACTAATCCATGGTAATGACCAAACTGTCCGGATATTGGGGAATACCAAAACACTTCTCAATGTCCCTGGGCTTGAGACTACAAATCACTCGTCCATCTATTGACTGAATTTCTTGAGTAGTAGAAATGTAATGATTTACACAAGACATCACGAATTCTATGCATTGAACTGAGATAGGAAGTGAAGCCGCCTTTAGCAACCCAGATTCTTCGATGTTTTGAAGTGTAATTTGTTTCATTTCTGGCGCATTCAAGTCAACCTCTAGATAGACCTAATGTAAATTCGTGTCAGCCGTTTTGATGAAATCATGAATTAAGACAAACTTGGTCTTGAATTCAATTTGTGTATTGTATTTTGAAAAACTCGCCTGTTGATTGTAAACATGGCTATGTTCTGACAAATTTCTTTGGAAAGCTAAAACGTCCCCTAGTGAGGCTAAAAATAATCTGTCGGGGGGCAATTTTCACGAAAAATTCCAAGACGTGGGTTTTGTACAAAAATGATTCTAAGCAAAGCCACAACGTCAAAATTGCGAAAAAATGCCGACTAGCTTGACATGCAAAGACTTTTCACTTGAAACTGTAGGTGTTTTAGGGTTTCCGGAAGCATTTTTTGCCGAGAAAATTGAAACATGCGTTTTGTGCAGAAGATGATTCTAAGCCAACCCAGATCCTCTGTTTTTCAAAATACTGACTTTTCCTCTACCATGCAAAGGAATTTTTGAAAAGAAAAGCAGAGCTTTGAGAATTGAAGCTACGAGGCAATTTTTCTTGAAAAATTGTAACACATGGGTTTTGTAGAGAAAGCCATGTACAACACACCCAGATGATTAGAACTGTGAAAATCATTGTATACTTGGATGCGCAAGAGAAAACCTAAGACAAGAATAGAAGAATTTAAGACAGAAGATAGAAGTTTTATGATTCTACTTTTGCAAAAATCGTCATGCTTGACTAAAGTCTGCTAATTATTCTGGACCTGTATCTGCAAGGAAATCTGAAAAATAATAACTGTGGTGCCTTCAAACCATGCTTGCATGAGAGAAAACCTGTTTATGCTCAACCTGCTATGAGTATAATGGACACCTCTTTGAATATTTAAAGAATTGTGAGGTTTAGGCGTCACATTTAGGAGATAATCTTTAATTTAAAATGAAATATTTTGATTGGACCCCATTTTGTTTAAACAAAGATTGGCTCTGAGTAAGAAATAGGTGCCACATCTTTAAATTTCAGTTTAACTCAACATGCGAAACTGACATTGAGTTTCAAAATAGGCGCCACCTTTAAAATACTGAAGAAACACACCTTTTGCAAGCAAAAATTGATAGATGAAACTGAATATTTTAATATTATTTTATTTAGTTAACTGAGTTCCACCTTTCTGGGTCAACTTGAAAACGCATGCTGATTCCAAAAAGTCAAACTTTGACTTTCCAGGCACCCTCCAAAACTTGAGATTTTTAGCTAACTTCCTATTTTGTAGTTGCCTGAA
>VDFB02033098.1:0-63428 GCA_007258455.2 Sequoia sempervirens
GACCTTGTACCCTACGGTACTGCCTTGTACACGGCCTGTACCAACATGCCACGTGGGAGCACGGGCCCCTCGGCCCCTCCACCGGTGGTCTATTCTTACAATCTTCAGTAGTTCCATTTTCAATCTGTAGTCAAAGTAGAATCTGATGGCTCTTATAGAAATCCGCACCATTGTTTGCAATCCACGGCCACTATTTTTTACCGATAGCCATTTTAATCCGTGCGGACCCACCATAGAGCTTTGACAATGCTTAATAACTAGCGGTCAACAATCCAACATCAAATTAATCGCTAGCAGAAATTTCACACTAGCGATAGAATATTCCAAGCAAATATTCAAAAGGAATATTATTTTCTAAGATTCTGTTGGTTGGGACGTGCACCAACTTGTGACAGTCAATCGGCTGCCAATTTTAAGCCGTTACATGTGCCTGAAGTTCATACGCATGTCAAATTTAATTGCTTAATGTGATGATATCATCATTGCATCAGTGATGATGTCTGCTGTCTAAAAAAAAATTTCCCCCTCACCAATGGAGTTTTTGATTTCACAATCCAACTTTGAAGACTCATAATTTGCTCATTTTATCTCCTTTTTCTAAGCAATTTTTTTTTTATTTGGGCTGATTTTTCATGTACTTTGCAGCCATGTGGTTGGTTTCTAATTTTTATGGAAATATTTTCCAGAATTTGTAGTTTTTTAGCATTGTACCTATCTAATCCTCATTTCTACAAGTTCCAGGGCTCCATTCGGGTACATACAAACTCCTTTTCAAGTGTTGCTTTTCTTAAAGTGCATGATTTTTCATCTACTTCTGGAATCTATAATCAATTTGAAGTGATCTTGAGTATATTTTCAACATATGGTCTCTTTTTGCCTATTTGGCACTTGTATTGCATAGATCTCAATTCAGGTCTTTTCTTCTTTTTTCTACTTTGTTCTCAGCCTATTTGTGGCAACTTATAAATCAGAAATGATAATTCCACTTAGCCAAGTTGCAAGTGGCCTATTGTACACACACTGCATTAAAAAGTGCCAAAATCATCTTTTTGGGGGGTGCTTTGATTGAGTGAACTTGGGGGGGTGCCTCTTGTGTGATTGTGCCTATTTCTCTCTTGTGATCTTGCATTCCTTCATGGGTTCATCTATAGTTCCACTCTTAACTACACATAATTATGCTACATGGAAAGTACGAGCATGGAGTAAACTAATGCAAAAAGGTTTAATTTACTATATTGATGGAACCATAACTACACCTTCAGATCCTAATGTAGATCCAACTACATATATGGATTGGCTCACTAAAGCTTCTATGGAAATGGGTACACTTAGAAAGTTCATTTTAGATGATCTCATTTTCCATGTTGATAAATGACCTACAACCAAAGAAGCTTGGGATAAGCTTGCTACTTTATATGGAAAGGTTGATAAGGTTAAGGGATATAAGCTTGAACATGATCTCCTAAGCCTCAATCCCATGGATTTTGATACAATTTAGGATTATGTCACTAAGGAAAATGATCTAAGAGCACAACTAAAAGATTGTGGTGTTGAAAAAGAGGATGATCAATTGGTATTCAACTTGTTGGACAAGCTTCCAATTGAGTATGCAGCCTTTGTTTCAAGTTCTCAGACTCAAAGATTTGCAATTAGTAACTTCACATCACCATCTTTTGAGGCTCTCACAAATCTTTTGATTCTTGAGAAAAATAAGTTGATGAAAATGGGAATTCTCAAGTCTTCAACTTCAAGAGCATTGGTGGTCAATCATGGAAACACCAAGCAAGGAAAAGGGAAAGACCAAAAGCAATCTTCACCAAAGCCACAAGGAGAGAACAAACAATCCACTCCTACACAATAAGGCTCATCATCATATTCTTCAAAGAATAACAATTCAAGCAAGAGGGAGAAACCAACATGTGCATATTACAAAAAGATTGGTCATGAGGAGCATCATTGTCATGTTAAGAAAATTAATGAGTTGAAAAACATCCTTAAGAAGAAAAACATCAACTTTCCAAATGAAAATCGAGAGGACTCATATCCTTCCACTTCTACTTCTAAGGGAAAAAGTACAACTCTCATGGAAACAACATCAAGCTCATCTCCTTCCTTTTCATCTCAACATGAGAAACATAAGGGGAAAAAAATTCTTGCAATTGAGTTTCCAATTCAGATAGGTGAATCCTTGATTCAGGAGCTTCGCATCATATGACTTCTTCCAAGGATATGTTCTCTTCATTTGATTCTTGTTCATCACCACCAATTTTTATGGCCAACAACACTTCTTTGTTCATTTGTGGGAAGGGGTTTATTAACATTGAAGGTGGAGCATTTAATGATGTTCTATGTGTTCCTACTTTGTCAAGGAAGATCCTTTCCATCTATCAGATTACACAGTGGTATAGGAAAGAGCATAGAGTTCACACCATATTCTATCATTATTCAAGATTTGTATAATAGGGCTCTTGTTGCAGTTGGGTACATTGATCATCATTCTCGGTTCTACACCTTCTCATATTTTTCTCCTACTGATGATTCAGTTCACCCTAGTGTGGATGCACTTGAGGAGAATGAGTATGGTTACTTAAATCTTGGAGTGCTCACTACTCCTGAGGTTCATGAGCCTATTGTTGATATTTCATCTACTACATTGACTAATGTACCTAATGAAACTTGTGTTCTACCAATTTTAGTGCCTTGTGATTCAGTGCAACAGTGCATACCTTATCTTCTAGTAGCAGTTTCATGGGATGACTACTTGACAAACATTGGTAGCTTGTTCGTGGAATCCTACATTGCATATTTGGGAGACATATTTGATTACTTATGTCTTCTCTTTGATGAAGGTGATTCTTCTTCAGTTGTTGTGAGGGAACACTCTGACCCTCCTCTACATGATCAATCTTTTGAGGTTGATGTGATTGTGGATGTATATGTACAATAGTTGGAGGAGGCCACTTTCTCTTCTAAGGAGACACTTGCATATTTGGAGTATGTTCTACCTTAATCCTTCCTTGATCTTGAGTTGTCTATTTTAGTGGATGAGAGTGTTGTTGCAAAGGGGTTCTCACAGGTTCCAGGAAGTGACTACACTATGACAATTCCACTTGCCATTGTACCTTCACATGGTTTGGGAAATGCATCTTTCAACATCAACATAGGGAAATTTGAGCACATTTCAAAGACTCCTTACATTTTGAGTGTTCTTCCTTCTTCACTTGTGGATTGGGGAGACTTCATTCATGCACCTTTTGTATTGTTTCTTCCTAAGGGGAGGAATGTTGTTCGACACTTTCAAAGTAGCTTCTTCATTCCATCTTGAGCATCTTCTATGGGTGAACAATGTACATTGAGGGGGGTTTTGTCTCTCTTCTTCTCTTGTATGGGGGGGATTTTTTCCTCACATGGGGTTTTGTCCTTCTCATGTTGTGTTCATAGGCTTTTGTATCTCATCTCTCTTTTGGGGGGTAGTTTTTTCCCATTGGGTTTTTCTATCTTTACTCCACTTGTGAGATATTGCACTACATTTGTACATGGGTACCTAACATGGCTCAGTTGTCGAGACCCATCTTGCATGGTTAGCTTGAGTCTTCATTCCCCAAGTTGCACTTAAGTGGGGGTGTTGGTGTAAATAAGTATTCTACTTATTACACTTTGCTTAAGCTTGCTTAAGGAATGCATATCATTATAGGTTGCACTTGTGACACCTAGTTATTTGCATCTTGCATCTAGGTTTGTGTATACATTGAGAGATATGAGTTGGACACTTAGGGAAGTGTGTGTAGGAGAAATTTCACTCTTTGTGGTGTGATCTAGTTATCACCTTTTTATCTCCACCTTTCGTGGTAGGATAATTCCACTTTTGGTGGGTGATCCACCTTTCATGGAATTATCTATTATTTCTTTCTACCTACCCTACTCATAATTGGGACACTTGTCTCATTCATGTCCCTTCATTTTGTCCTAGCTTGCCTTTATAAGCAAGCTTATACATGCTTGTAATTGAACATCTTCATACATATTGAGAATACAATCATCATATTCTCTCATCTTGTCTCTCTCTTTTGTGCTATGTTTGGTCTCTTGATCATATTATTGTTTTTCATAAGTTCTTACAACTTCTAGCTCATAAATTTGCATAATTCAAATCTTTGTGTCAAGCTCAATTTTGAATTATGATGTTGATTGATGTGATTGGTGTGTTTTAAATGACCCAATGGATTAGTTACCACACTACCTCATGTCATTTTCTGCTCCCCTATGGTACTGTATTGTTCCTTTAGTACCTCTCTTTAATCTATCGCTCTACCATGGGTTGTATCTTGACCCCTTGAGGTATAGTGGTATAGTGTGGTAGTGGCTCCTCTCACCATCCTACCGCGAGCTGCTTGGTGATGAACCATGGTAGAGAGGTAAGGTATGGGTGTTGTGAAGGGTGGATAATGTGATAGTCATACCATGGTAAAGGGTAAAAATGACTTTGTGAATGGTGATAATGCGATTTATTATGAAAATGAGTGGGAATTTTGTATTTTAATTGATAAAATACTTATAATTTTTATGAAAATTTTGGTTTCAAAATTGGCTCTAGTTGGGGATGAATGATTTACCAATCATTGCAAGAATCCAAAATATCTCTAGGTGCAGACCAGGTGTCCCCTTCATATGGTTTTTTAGAGGATATGAAAAATGGAACTCTGGTGAGGATGTAATGAAGATGGATATGGGGGTGAAAAATGATGGAAATGGAAATGATCCTATACTAATGTACATGGAAAAAAACAAAATTTATTGAGGGAATTCTAGGATTTTCCATGTATTAGCAAGTCCTACTCCCTTTTGATTTCCTAAACTACCGTGCATGGAATGAATAGTAGTATCTTTGAGAGTTTGTTAAGAGTTTTCCACGTACTAGCAACACTTATCCCTTTCTATAGTACTGTGCATGGAATTGGCGATTTTATGAAAAGAAAAGTTTTAGAAACTATCCATGCACTAGAAATTCTTGTTCTTCTCTGGAAATTTTTTGCAGTCCTCCCCTCCTTTTCTAATGATAACAAAGGGACCTAACCACAAGGCTTCAAACTTTCCATGCTTTCCCTTTTCTTGGCATCTAACATTCCACATTAGTACCAAATCATTCACCTCAAATTTTCTATCTTTGGATTTCTTATCAAAAAGATATTTCATTTGTGATTGCAACTTCATATTTTGCTTTTGGTCTGTTCTCCTTACTTCATCAAGTGGGTATGTGCAGGATCATGATGGGCCAAAAAGTGGCAATATGATGGGTATGTGGCTGACAACTATTTTTTCACCCAAAATTGATGAAATGAAAAGGGTTTTTAAAGGATATTCTCAGCTTTCTACTAATATAAATTATGTTTTACTTTGAATTTAATAAGTAATTATTATTCATTTTCTATTCAAATTACAACTAAAGTCCTAATTGATATGCTGATTGAAATACATCTATAGCTTTCAAACAGTATAACATTTTTTGAATCCAAAAAATGTGTCACATTCTATGCTTCTCATACTATAGGATTAAAAAATAAATTGAATTTCATGAATTTTTGATCAAATTAAGGGTTAGACATTAGAGTATATTTTTGAAAAGTTGTAATAAAAATATTCATAATTAATTATTTACTTGGAAAAAATTACAAAAAAATATGTATCACATGAGGGCATGAGTCTCTACTTATATCTAAAATATTATAAAAAAATACTATCATTTTATTGTGGTTAGGGTGGTCAGACAAACACCTACTTCTTATTTTATCCCTGAAATTTAAGTACCACTGCATTGAAATTTCAAATTTTCACCAAATAGATTTTTTATTTATTTAAACAAACCTAGTAGTTTAGAAACTACATTCAATTTTCTACAGATTCTATTCTTACATATTTTTTAAATAATGTAGATAACTTATTCAAATTTTTATGTCAAGTTGCCTAACTCTGATTTTTCTTGAATTTTTTGCCACTTAAGGGCCTATTTTTTCCATGATGATCCTGCACATACCCAAGTTTTACAAGTTATGCCATCCTCTCCTCCATTGGTTATGGAATATCTACATCTTCCTAAAGGATGAACTTGTAAACTAGCAAAAGGTTTTGCAATGGCATCCTAGTTGGTGCTGTCATAATAGTGGTTTACAATTCCTGAGAGGAACGAATTTTTGCTGAAATCACATATTTTTAGAAAATATAATGATTTAATCATTAAAAAGTTCCATTTTAAGGATTCCAATTGAAGAGGGTTTGATCAAATCACCTTAGATCAAACCCCCTTGGATAGAACCTCGCTAGTTTTAAACCATACCTATAAATGCATCTTCTTTACACCTATAAAAATGCTGATAAAAAATCACTTTTGATTTAGATTTTGGGGGATCAAATGAATTCATTTAAAATTTATTTCAAATGATTATGGTATTCCTCAGAACAAGCTATCCAATGAATATAATTTTAATATGTTTTGGTTTTGTTATGTATTTGTTTTTAAGTTTTATTAAACATAGGTTTTTCATCAAAATGAATTGCTTTGTTCTTCACATGTGGAAAAATAGAAGATTATCAAAAAAATTGAAGAATATGAGTGCACCAGATATTGAAGTCCTTGATCCAACAAAAAATTAAATTAAATTTTGACATATACAAAAAGTTATGCTATACTGCTACTCAGGTAAAATTTAATTCATTTGACTTTGAAAATTGATTAAGGAAAAAATATTCAATAAAAACTATCTAACCAAGTGGAATCACTAGATATCAGAGTTACAAATCTAAATTTGAAAGAATTAGAATTTTATCATTCATGGAAAAAAGTTATGCATTATACGAGCATCACTTTTAAAAATGTTGTTTTCTAAAAAAATCTATTTTTCGTGGGAGATGGAAAAAGAAGTGCAATTTGATTTCAAAAATTTTGAAAAAATATTTTTAGAATCTACAGACAAAATTTGATGAGACTCTAGTTTGCACCATCTTCAAATTCCTCACAGTTTAGCTACTATAGGTGCCCGAATGTGAAGATTTAGTTAAAAATAATAATTACAGTGTCGAGTTTGGCCAAAAATTGTAAACCACTATAAATGGAGACTTTCCAATTGCCTTCTTTATAGTAATCATATCTACCCACACAACCATTCTCAACTTTGAGTCCCATGCCTTCTTGTTCCCATCTAACATCCTTCTTATGATTTTCAAAAGACTTTTATTACTAGATTCTCCTTAACTGTTTGCTTGTGGTGGTAAGGGGAAACATAAGAAATAATAATGCCATATGTGTCACAATTTTTTTTGAATTCATCAAACCTAAAACATATCTCATTGTTCATGGTCAACCTTACTGGTTTACCAAATCTAGTTATGATATTCTCCATTAGAAAATTTACCACCACCTTGCTTGTTGCTTGTTTAGTTGGGATTTCCTCCACCCATTTTGTGAAATAATATGTGGCTACCAATATCCATTTGTGCCCTCCACTAGATTTTTTTGTAATTCCCCTATGAAATCAATTCCCCACTAATGGAGTGGGGCTTCAACTTGCATAGGTCTTAGAGGTAGTGCTCCTTGATACTTCAATTTTCCTAAATTTTTTTGGCATGCCTCACACTTTCTACTATAGTCATGTGCATAATTGAAAACCTTAGGCCAATAGTATCCTGCCCTTAATATCTTATGAGCAATAGGTTTTGCTAAGAAATATCCCCCACATACTCCTTCATGCATCTCCTTCAAGACACTTCTTGATTGATGTTCATCTAAGCATAACAATAGGACACTATCCCTATTCTTCCAATAAAGGTCTCCCTCCATCAATACATATTTTGAGGCCTACAACTTGAGTGTCATTTTTTTGTTGTCATCAAACCCTTTTGTGATCCAGGTGGATCTCAAAGGCCTCAAAAATATAGCAGCTTTAGAATCTCCCAAAACTGGCATCAATGCATAGAGCATAGCAATACGATCTCGACGCAACTCGAAGCATGTCAAAAGGTGTCCATTTGCTCAAGTTATGGCCAGTCAAACCTTGGGTCAAATTGCCATCAGGGGTTGTCCAGGAGGTGAAAAAAGGATCATCTCAAAAATCATCGAAAACAGTGTCAAGTTGAAGAGCTCGTTGAGACAATTCCGGCAACATTCATTTCGTCGAAATCTGACATTGTATGCTCGAGATACTGGCGGTCAAAGTTCTCAGTTGACTCAGTTGACTTGATGGTACAAGGGTGACATCATCAACTAGTCCATACTATACAGAATCCAATTGAAAGAATCTAAGCATGACATGTGGCAGTAGACTCAGATTGTGTGGGCCAATCAAACTATGACATGTGTCATCCATACACCAGCGTGCATCACAGGTGGCAGTCTGATCATTGCTGACATGTTTTCATCATTCAATCCAGTTTTGACACGTGGCCCCTCCTCGGCGTGCCATGTGTCCATCCTTCCTCCCTTGGCATCAGTGAGTAGTTATTGAGTCAACTAAAAGGCTTGTTGGGGTTCGACCCCGTGACCTCTGTCATAACAGTCAACGGTTTCTACCATTAGAGCACGAGCAGCGGGCTTTACTAATGAAAGCCATGGGTTTCTTTTGTTCAGTTTTGCAGCGGTAAAAACAAACAACAAGTGGTTGGCGAGGTTGGAACCCCCACCCAACCTTCCACCAAAATAGTATGCCACTGACAAACCATCACTATAGCTTTGTTATTACAAGGAGTCTATTTTCTTTTGATGTATTATTAAGGCCGAATTTATAACCATATGGCTTATAAGGCCAAAAATAAGCAAAACCCACCTAACAAAGTTAACAAAGGGGATTAAGTAAGATAAAACAAACCTTGTTATGAGATGTTAAGGGGTTTATGCATTTATTATGATGGTTTTAGCCTTATTAGGCTAATTTTTATGTATAAAAGGGGGGGAGTGTATGCTCTTAGGAGCTATTCAGAAATTCAGAATTCAAAGGTGTGAGGGTGTCTCTTGAGTGATCTCATTCTTTGTAAAAACTCTTGGAGAGTTTATTTTCTCTTAGTAAAGGGTTTGGAGTGAGTTATTGGAGACGTTTGAGAGCTAGGTGGTCTCTAGGGAGCAAAGATAATAACTTAGTGAGTCCTTTGAGATATTTTGTACGACTTTTGAGTCCTTTGTAAAGGCTTGATGCCTATGTACTCTTGTGTGAGAGAGAGTTGTAGCTTTATTGTTTGAAAGCATTGTAAAGGTGATGAAGGAGTTAGGCACGAACATGTTGCTAGAAAGATCCTATCATTGCAGTGTCGAAGCAGGAAGAGCTTGAAGTGCAAGAATCTTCCTAGGAAGCAGATTGTAACTCAGTGAAAGACCATGGTGATGTAAAAGAAGTTGCATCATAGTAATGGCATCGATCACGCTTATTTGCGGATCCGGAGACGTAGCCAACAACTAGTGAACTCTATTATCAAATCTCTTTCTCTCTCTTTTCTTGGTGCATGATTCTATCAGCTTCTTTACTTTCTTATGTTTTATGTGTTTATTCGCTCGATTCACAAGCATCATCAGTTATGATCTTAATTTTAAATCTGTATCTTGGTGAATCTAACAAGTTGTTAAGTGATTCATAGTAAGGAGTTTACAGATCAAGTTGGTATTAGAGCTAGTCTGACAAGTTGCAGGTTGTGGAATACTTGGAGCAAATTCAAGCAGTGAGGTGAGATGTCATCACATAAGGAAAATCAGTTTCCTTTTGTCTTCGATGCAGAATTTTATAATACCTCCATGGCAATGAAATCCAAGGTTGATGAAATGTATGAGGAATGGAAGTCTAAAAAAGAAGGCTTGTTGAAGAAAGTCAAAGATGCAGACTCGGTGAAAGCTCCTCATTCTTCTCATTCTCTTCCTTGTTCTCTTGGTGATTTTGAGAAACAGTCTCAAGGTGTTGGATTGAGGTTGTCCACCAAGATGGACTATGACAGAAAGGGTCTTGGTAGTCATGGACAAGGCATGGTTGAATCTGTGAAGATGGAAGCTAGACCTCGCTATGCAAGATCGGGGTATGGTGAAGGAGAATGCTCCAAGGTAGTGGATGCAAAGAATTCTCTGAAAGAAGAACCATTCCAAGAACAATCTAAGAGAGGTGATGGCACATCACTTTCAGGCAGTGGTGACACATGCAAGATGTCCAAGAGAAGAATGAACATAGATTCTTCTCAGCATGAATGCACCAAGGGTGACCATCAAAGGTATCATAAAGCTGATTGTTCCAATGTTTCTTTTGATTTTAAGAAGATTGGTAATGTAAAAAGTTTATGGTATAGAAGACCGTGCACATTTTGTGGGTTGAATAACCATAGTGTTGCCAATTGTTGGAAAATAATGGTTGTGTAGAGGAAGGTAGAGTCAACCAGGAAAGGGACACTGCGTAAAGACTCATCTCCAATTTAGAAGAAAGATAAAGGAAAAAAAGTTTGGATGTTGAAAACACCTTGCTCTTATTGCAACAAATGTGGACATCATGAAGCTAACTATTGGAAGCTTCATCCAAAGAAGGATAAGAAGAAGATTACAGTTGATTCTACATTGGTGAACACAAGGAAAATGAAGAAGCTCATGTATGTGAGGAAAACTTCTTCGCTCATGTGTGCAAAGGTGGAAAAAGAAAATGATTTGAAGCATGAAAATGAAGTAGTTGCTTGAAAGCCTAACTATCATGTGTTTCAGGGATCATCAACACTACAACATGAAGATTTGTCATGGAAACCTATCAAGAGGATTCAAAGTATTGTTAGCTCATTGTCATTAATATCCTTGTATTTGTTAATGCTGCTAATGTATTGTACATGGATAGTAGCTACGGTAATGAATGCAGAAGGATGTGAGAAACTGCAAATGGGTAGCAATGTGATTGCAGTTTTCATAATTGTTGTACAACTTTTTGATGAAGCAGGTGCACAGAAAGGGTGGATAGATACTGGACAAGTGGGAAGGTGTTTTTTCTCACGCCATGTCTGATTAAGAACCCTTTGGAGGTCCAAAAGTTCCTCAGTGGGGAGGAATGATCTAGGTGGATCTCGAAGGCCTCAAAAATCTAGCAGCTTCAAAATCTCCTAGAATTGGCATCAATGCATAGAGCATAGCAATCTGATCCTCATGCAACTCGAAGCACGTCAAAAGGTGTCTGTTTGATCAAGTTATGGCTAGTCAAACCTTGGGTCAAACTACCATCAAGGGTTGTCCAAGAGGTGAATAAAGATCATCTCAAAAATCATCAAAAATGGCGTCAAGTTGAAGAGCTCATCGAGACGATTCTGACAACATCGTTTCATCAAAATCTGACATCGTTTCTCAAGATATTGGCGGTCAAAGTTCTTAGTTGACTCAGTTGACTTGATGGTACAAGGGTGACATCATCAACTAGTCTGTACTGTATGAAATTCAAGTGGAAGAATCTAAGCATGACATGTGGCAGTCGACTCAGATTGTGCGGGCCAATCAAACCATGGCACATGTCATCCGTACACCAGCGTGCATCATAGGTGGCAGTCCAATCATTGCTGACGTGTTTTCATCATTCAATCCAGTTTTGACACATGGCCCCTCCTCGGCATGCCATGTGTCCATCCTTCCTCCCTCGGCGTCGGCGAGTAGTTATTGAGTTGGCTAAAAGGCTTGTTGGGGCTCGACCCCGTGACCTCTGTCATAACAGCCGATTGTTTCTACTATTAGAGCATGAACGGAGGGCTTTACTAATGAAAGCCATAGGTTTCTTTTGTTCAGTTTTGCAGTAGTAAAAACAAACAAAAAGTGGTTGGCGGGGTTGGAACCCCTGCCCAACCTTCCACCAAAATAGTATGCCATTGACAGACCATCGTTGTAGCTTTGTTATTACAAGGAGTCTATTTTCTTTTGATGTATTATTAAGGCCGAATTTATAACCATGTGACCTATAAGGCCAAAAATAAGCAAAACCAACCTAAAAAAGTTAACAAAGGGGGTTAAGTAAGATCAAACAAACCTTGTTATGAGATTTTAAGGGGGTTATTCATTTATTGTGATGCTTTTAGCCTTATTAGGTTAATTTTTATGTATAAAAGGGGGGGAGTGTATGCTCTTAGGAGCTATTCAGAAATTCAGAATTGAAAGGTGTGAGGGTGTCTCTTGAGTGATCTCATTCTTTGTAAAAACTCTTGTAGAGTTTATTTTCTTTTAGTAAAGGGTTTGAAGTGATTTATTGGAGACATTTGAGAGCTAGGTGGTCTCTAGGGAGCAGAGATAATAACTTAGTGAGTCCTTTGAGAGATTTTGTACAACTTTTGAGTCCTTTGTAAAGGCTTGATGCCTATGTAATCTTTTGTGAGAGAGAGTTGCAGCTTCATTGTTTGAAAGCAATGTAAAGGTGACGAAGGAGTTAGGCACGAACATGTTGCTAGAAAGATATTGTCATTGTAGTGTGGAAGAAGGAAGAGCCTGAAGTGCAAGAATCTTCCTGGGAAGCAGATTGTAACTCAATGAAAGACCATGGTGATGTAAAAGAAGTTGCATCATAGTAATGGCATCGATCATGCTTATTTGCAGATTCAGAGACGTAGCCAGCAACTGGTGAACTTTTTTATCAAATCTCTTTGTCTCTCTTTTCTTGGTGCATGATTCTATCAACTTCTTTACTTTCCTATGTTTTATGTGGTTATTGCTCAATTCACAAGCATCGTTAGTTATGATCTTAATTTTAAATTTGTATCTTGGTGAGTCTAACAAGTTGTTAAGTGATTAATAGTAAGGAGTTTATAGATCATTTTGGATATTTCAAATGTTTTAGATAGTACACAATATCTATGTACCATGTAGTCTTTTCAATACTAGTGACTATATCTTCTTCAGTATTCACATTGCATACTTGGAAAACTTACAAAATTTTTTTAGCCATCAATTTTGGTAATCCTTGTCCCCTTACAAGCTTAGTGATTTGAAACTCAATATCAAATTCCTAGATTCTATTTATTCATCTACACCTGATCCCTATGGTTTCACTTTGTATGAACACATCCTTCATTGTAGCATTGGACACATAAGCTATTACTTTTTCCCCTACTAGCTATTACTAGTGTATAGGCTTGTTTTCAACAAAATCATACTTCAATTCTGCATTTTTGAGGGACTTTCTAAAGAAGGAAATTGGCTATTCGTACCCTTCATCGTTCTTTTTAAGCATTACTGTAGCAACTGTGCAACTGTGTGATAGGATGCAAATGAGAAGATATGGAAAGGTTTGTTGAAATCTGGAGATTTCAATACAAAAGCTTCCTTGATTGCTTTATTTATGGATATGATTGAATCTATAGCCTCAACAGTCCAATAAATTTTTGCACCTTTCTTCAACATTTTTTATATTGGCTTTATTATCTCAACAAAATTTGATATGAATCTTCTCACAAAATTGATTTGTCCAAAAAAGTATTGAATAGCTTTAACTGTCTTGGGGATAGGTATCTTATCATTGGCTTCCACTCTTTTAGGATCAATCCTTACTCCCTCCTTAAAGACTATATGCCCAAGTAATTTTCCTTTTATTACTACAAAATGACACTTTTTTGGATTAAGTGAAATGCCATACTCCAATGCCTTCATAAATAGTTTTTCAAGGTGAGCCACATGATCCTCTGCCTTTTTGGAGTATTTAGTTAAATCATCTTGATAGACTACCATTATTACATTAATAAGGTCAACAAAAGCAACATCCATGGCTCTTTGAAATGTTGCACCAACATTTGTGAGTTTGAATGGCATCCTAACATAAACATATGTTCCCCATGGCGTAGTGAAAGTTGTCTTGTATTGTTCTGACTCTTTAACTTTCACTTGATTATAGACTAAAAATCCATCCATCATGGATAGTAACTCACATCTTGTGACCCTTTGTAGCTTGACTTCCAAGTTTGGAAGTGGATAATTATCTTTGAGAGAAGATACATTCAAGTTTTAGAAGTCTACACAAAGCCTTATATCTCAATTTTTCTTTTTGACTAGTACAAGATTAGAGACCCAAGATGAATTTCTAATCGGTTTGATAATTCCTTCTTCCCTAAGCTTCATAAGTTCTTCATGCATTTTAGGCTCTAGAGTTGGATTGATGGGTCTCTATTTTTTCCTAAATGGTTTTGCACTTGGCTTTAATGGGATCTCATGTTGGAACAAATCTTCCCTGTATGACTTAAGATCCTCATAAGACCAAGCAAAAACACGCTTGTATTTTCTTAACAATGCAATCAACATTTTTTTTGATTGTTGGACTTATCTTCTTTCCAATGTAAACTATTTTTGGTGCTAATTCAATCCCCAGATTGATTTCCTCAACATCTTCTCTCTTTACTGGTGTTTTCTTCATGAGAGCACAATCATTTCCATCAAATACCATTTCTAGTGCTACAAGCCCTTTAGTTTTTTGGTTTTGAGTTGCACTTCTTTTCCAAACATAGTTTTTTTTCCATCTACTTCTTCCAAAAATGCATTTAAGTCAATCTCATGTGCTTCGTACTGATCAATACAATGTAGGAATTTGATGAGATAAGTGTCGTCATTAAAAAATTTCCAGCTATAGATATTATTAGGGATAGCAGGCCTTGTTTTGAATTCAACCTAAGATACTCTAGCCAAGGTAATATCATCTCTTTTTAGGGCTACATTGGCTAGGAAATCTACAATCAAGTTTTTGGACCTGTCTATCCATTCAATGGGATTCAAGCATCAAATAATTCAACTGTATCCCACACAACATTTCTATATTATTTTAACCTTTTATTTTTTGCAACATACTTTTACCTAACTTGTGAAATGACCAACTCAAAGTCTTTGAGAATAGTTAGTAGTTTTATCTTGCGTTTAATAGCCATATTCAAACTAATTAGTAGGGCTTCATATTCTGCTATGTTATTTGTACATTCAAACATCAACAAAAATGAATACTTGAATGTATTACCTTTAGGTGAGGTAAACACCTTCCTTGCTCCATTGCCTTTCTAACTATATGCTCCTTCAAAATACATCTTCCATACACCATGCTAACTCTTAGAAACATGCTTATCAATTGGATCAATATTCACTAATTCAGGTTGGGACGGCTCTATCCTAAAACTCCATAAATCCACATCACAAAAGGAATTTAGCTACGCTTGAGCAACATAATCCACTATCTGATATATCCTTGGCTCTTTATATAACTTGACCTCTTCACCATTAACTAGTATTGTGGCATAAGACTAGTCAAACTATACATTTCCTCCAACTATTGTGGTCCATTACCTTGATAGGAGCATCCCAAAATGAGCAGGTGTATTAATCACAATTATGTCAATATTTTAAGTTGCTTGTGGATAAGCAGCCAACTTCACCTCTATATCTTTCATGACTCCTACCATTGGGATAGGTCTACTATCCATGGCATAACATTTACCACCATTAGTGTCTACCCACATGCCAATCTATTTCATGACCCCTACTGGCATAATGTTAATAGCAACTCCCAAATCTATCATGCAGTTTCTTACCAACTTGTTATTTATGAGCAGTGTGGTAAAAAATGGATCAATTTGTGAAGAATTCACTATTTCATCACCAAGAAAAACCTTAGGAACTTTTACTTCCCCCTGCTTATTATTGATCTTGGTGGTCCCATTGTTCTCAAAGTTTGTTCTTTTATCATTTCTATTAGATATTAATTGAATAACACTATCTCTATATACTCTTTTATCTTCATCATTTCTAATAATTGCATAGACTTTTTTACCTCAAACAAGGCCCGTGTGAAATTGAAAGATGTATTTTCTATTTTGGTTATCTTCTTTTGCTCCGTTAGATCTCCTTTGTTCTCCTCTTTTTCTCTTTTGTTTGTTTCATTAGACTTTTGTTTATCTTTATGCAACCCTTTGTTTTCTTCTTTATAAACATGTTTTTGTTTATTCTTATCAGGTTGCTTACTTTCTGTCCCTTTTTGGTATTCCTTGTGTTTCCCCTTTATCTTTCACAAATATCCCTCTTGGAACACCCTCTCCTTCATTTATTGTTCTATTCTCAATTGATATTTGTTTTTTGCTTGTTCTACTACAACAATGGTTAGTTCCTTGATCTCCTCATTAGTTGGTTTCCTTACTTTGTAATTACTTGAATGGATGATACATAAGGAGAATGTAATTCATCATTTCTTTCATCATAATCAGAAAAGAATTGTTGTCTAGCCATATGAATATTGTATCTTTGGTTATCAACATCATACTCATAGACTTCCTCTTCCAAAGATGAATATCCCTATCCAATTGGATGGGGGATGTGAGAGGTTAAATTATCATATGATCCTCTTCATCATTATCCACTAGTATTTCTTCTTGTATTAATTGAACTACAACACAGTGATCAAGGGAATGTGGTAGGTTGCAAATTTGACACCAAGGGTTATTGTTCACCATGTATGCTCCCTTTTTCTTTAAGGGATCAGGGGTATCCTTATTATTAGGCTTTTCAATTATTGGCTTTCCATCCTTCCAATTTTTTTTATACGGAATATCATGCAACCTAGGTCTTTCATTTCTATATGCATTCTCTTGCCTATTCTAGGGGTAGTTATCATTTTGGGGAACCCTGAGATTGTCTCTTTTACCAATCATCCCAACAACCTTTCTATTCTTCTCAATGGTTAATGCTATTTTTTATGCTTCAGCTAGATTTCTAAGGCACCTATTTCGAAGCTCATATCCTATCTTTGGATCAAAGGCCTTCAAGTAAATGCTCAATGTTGTAGGGTCTGTTAGTTTGGATGTAAGTGGTATCTTATTATACAATTTGGAAAATCTCTTGTTGAAGTCATAAACTGACTCATTCTAATTTTTCTAGATACTGATCAATTTGTGCAAGGAAAAATTAGGTGCACATTGATTCCCATACTGTTCCAAAAATTGATCTTGGAAGTCTGATATAGAACTAATTGAACCATCAAGAAGGCTATTGAACCAATCTCTTGCCTCTTCTGTTAGAGACATCATGAACAATCTCATATTTACATCTTCATAATCCATACCAATATCTTGAACAAAGGCATCAAAGTTCCTGATATGTTCTTCTTTAGATCACATTATTTCTAGTGAACTTAGGAACCATATTTCTCCAACTACTATCCATTGGGTATGGGTACAATTGATACCTTGTTAGATCAAACTATCTACATGGGTTTGTAGGATTTTGTGGGGGAAAGTTCAAGGGTGGCAGATTAGGGTAGTATTGATACCCATGTTGAGGTTGATGGTAGGAATTTTGTTTGAAGTGTTGTTGAGGGTACATATTTTGATGGGGCACATGTTGATATTGTGGGGCATATTGTTGACCTGACAGTGGATAATTCTAGGGAATATTGCCATATTTTGGTGGATGAGCCCTTGGTGGTACATTCTATTAAGTACATTGATGTGGATTACCCCTTGTATTATGTGGCAATCTAGGAGCACCAACACCCTGAGATGAACCTATGTTAACTCCTTGCTTGTGTGGAAGCACATACTTATATGGTTTTGATGCCTATGTATTTAATTGAGCCAACTGTTGATCCAACGCCTACATCTCTTGTATCATTCATTGTCTTCTCCTAACTTCTTTTCTTTTCCATTCAAGATACTACCACCAAATCAAAGATGTTTCATTGACTTCTTCAAAATAATGCTTGCAACATAGTCTTTGAAATATAAATTCTATAGAACTCTTCTACTATCCATTAACTCCTATTTTTTTCTACTACTTTCACCTATATCTTCCTTATGGTCTTGGTCTCTCTTCTATAGATGAGAGGCAACAAGATTTAGACTATTTACAATGTTTCAAAATTCCTTTTCATAAATTTTGTTAGACATAACTTAAAACATGAATTAAAGAGATAATTAAATACATCTTCATGTTTGATTAATCTCCAAAGAAGTACATGTGGTCATTGAAGAATCGCTCAAGATACTTCCTCTCCATGATCTACATAATCAACCTTCATTAGGGCCCAAGTATTTTTCTTTCCACTTATTAATTGTTAAGTCGCTTGGCCATTTAAATTCCTATGTAGCTACGAAGTTTATAAGGTGAGTCTTTCATCTATTATCTAGGAGGTTTCTGACATCCACCATGAACTTTGTATATCCACTATCCAACATGATGTTCCCATTGAGTAAAGTATGGAACTTGTTGAGATTGATCTCCACTTCATTATGTATATGAGTGAATCCTTTAGGAATCATCTAATCAAATTCTTCTCTCCATTCAACCATACATTTCAATTGATTATCATCTTTAAGGATTGATGGGTAGAAGAGGTGTTTGATTGAGTCAAATATACTCCTACTTTCCACTTTCTTCCTCATATCCACCAAAAATTTATACTCATCAATCACACCTTTTACCATTTCTTGTGTAGGTTTGAGCCTTGATGGGGCATTTGGATCCCTGTGTGTAGCTTTGCATAAAGTGGTTAGTGTGTAGAAAGTGGGTTGCCACCTCTTTTGGAGTTCTTCAATGATGGGGGAGTTAGTATTTATTTGTTCCAAAGCTTTAATTAGATTGCAAAAGTTTTCATGTACACCATTTATCTTATCCTTTAATATCCCAACTCTATGCTCTAATATCTTCCTTAGAGTTTCTATGATATGATGCTTGACATCCTCCATGTTATGCTTCTTCAACTTATCAATTTCATCTCTCATTTGTTGTATCTGTGGATCTTCTATCTCGGTAGGTGGATGATATACAATTAATTCATCTCCTCTTACTATGGTGGCTTGCTACAACTACTTTTTTAGCTTTACATTTTCAATAAATTTTTTTTCATTTCATCATTTGATAATTTCAATCTCTTCTCGTATTCATTAATCTTCTTCTCCATATTTTCTACCACATCCTTGGTGAACATTGCAGAATGCATGGTCATAGTGGTAGCTTCTATGGGAGTTGTGTCTGTCATTGTTCTGACCATAGCTGACTCCCTTATTTCCTATACTACATCCAAGATTCGAGGCTTCCTTTTATTTTTCTATTTTTTCCATAGAGCAAGTCTTTGGGTAGTATGATCATACCCTATTCCTGAGACACCCTCTTCTAAATCAAATTATGCTACCAACATGGGGTCATCCTGTGCTTTGATCTGATCTAGAAGAAACATTTTAGACAGCCCCATCCTTCATATAATTAGCATATCACTTTTCAACACAAATTCTCTTTCCGCCTGGGGGTGATATTACTGTTATCAACATTTAAGTCTACAAAAATCTAAGCCTAGATCTCAGCTTTCTTTGACTCATCTACTCCAATAAGATTGATTTTCAACCTTTCATCAAATTGTTTCATTTTCATTTTAATCCAAAAATTCTTAACCTGAATGGCATGGATAAATCATCATCTTCCATGAATCTTAGAGAGGCCACCACCCTTTCATCTTCTTGAATTTCATTAACTCCTTCCTCTGAAAGCATGATATTAGGATCATGAGGATTTTGTCTTCTTTGTTTTTTTTTTATCTCCTTTATTTTAGTTAGAGCTAGGATTGCTTCTTCTTCATCATCACTAAAGAGCCATATGCAACAAATGACACAATATTCTATCTTTTAGCCTCTGGTTCATGAGTAGAAGAAGGAAGGGATGGATGTGTAGGTGATGAGGTTGGTATTTGTGATGTAGATGCTTCATGTGGTGATTGGTGAGGTGTGGGAAGTGGGACCAACCCCTCCTCTTGGGAAATTTTGAACAATTCATCAAACTTATTAAGGATCATTTGCATCATTTTCAAAAGGTTTGGTTCACCTGCAAAAAACCCTTTGAAAATTCTATCCTTCTCCATCTTCTAATTCTCCCACTTCATCATTATTATCAACCTTTTCTTGGTCTATATTACATCAACAAAATACACTAGATTTCTTATAATATCCTCCTTAGGGTAAAACTCATGTGAGATAGTCCTCTTTGTCAACAATGTTCTTCTGATCATGTTGATATGACCCTCTAGGTCACACACTCTCCCCTTTCCATATTTGAAGGGATAGTTAACCCTCATAAACTTCTATAGTTCCTCTACCATATTAGACCCAATGGCCAACTCTTCATATATAGTTAGATGAGGAAAAAATGTACCTTTCCTTTGATTCCTCATCAAATCATACTCCATCCAAGCATCTGCCACATAAACTCTAGAAAACATAACCTTACGGATGAAAATGTAGGAAAAATATGTGGTGCTTGGTTGCATCCATATACTCTGATAATTGTGTGCTAAGGCATAAGAAACCAACCAACATAGTTATAGGTATAGTGCTATTCTAGCCTATACTATGTAGTCCTCATCACTTTCATCAATGATTCAAGAATTCTTGGTGTTCGGTAACCAAGGTTAGATCTTAGTCTAATAGCAAAATCATCTTGAAACACTATGAAATCACACTCTATACATCTACTATCCTAGACATAACACCAATTTTTCACAGGGAGTCTTAATCCACTTTCTTATGTACATAACTTCATTCTTTTATTCCACTTCATTTCATTCTAGCATAGGATTAAGTGACACAATAAGGAATATTTCCTAAAAGCAATGGGGGCCTTAGCTTCCCTAACCTGCAACAAGCCTTCATGTATTTGTTCGTCAATTATAGAAACAAACTCAAACTTCATATTTGATTTGGGATGTTGAATTATCATGGCCATTATCATCAATCCCATTGAAATATGCTCCTTTGCATCTATCCCCAAGACTTGATACAAGGCATAATATGTATTTTTGAACTAAACTTGAAATTTTGAGAGTTAGAAAGGTTCCATTTTAGAGGAAGGGTTGGGGAGTTTTTTGTTATTATCAACCCTCTTCATGTGTAGGGGGAACTCATCACTTTAGTATGTTCATCGCAACCTCTTATACTCCTGAGCTAGTGTAACCAAATTTACCTTTGTTACAACTTGTTTATTTAGCTTGAAACACTTTATAATGGCATCTTTAGTGACATCAACTAAGCACTCACCATGAGGAAGCCTAATATTTTTGGTTGGGGCATGGTAGCTATGGGAAAGGGCTTTAATTAGCTCAATATCAATGAAAACATTAGGGACAATCAATTTAGCCAAATATAAGGTCCACTAGTTTGATGCCAGAACCTTGTCATTCCTATTCCGATAGAAGTACCAATAAATATTTCAACCTGACTGAGTTATAATGGGGTCCCTAGAACCTTTAGCTAAGTCTCTAAGCAACCTTTTAGGTCCTTTGTCTACTGAAGTAGGCAACAAGGAAAGAAAAGGGGATTGCAAGGAGGGATTACTTGTTTTCGTTTCATCCCTTTTAACTCCTACTTTAGCTTTCTTTTGTGCCATTTATGAAATTCACAAAGAATGACGAGGAAATCTTACTTGGGGATAAAAATCTCTTTGAATAATTCCCTTTACCACTAAAATTTGCTCATCTAAAACTTGGTTTTAGATGTTATGAGTGAAAAATATCAACTTGTTTTGATTATTTCAGCACCAAGATACATTTACTTCTGGCTCATAAATTTTCACAATTCAAATCTTTGTGTTGAGCTAAATTTTGCATTTTGATGTTGACTTATGTGATTGGTATGTTTTAAATGACCCAATGACTTAGTTACCTTACTACCTCATGTCATTTTCTTTGCCCCCTTGGTACTATGGTGTGCCTTTAGTACCTCTCTTTAGTATTTTTCTCTATTGTGGGTTTTATCTTGACCCCCCGAGGTATAGTGGTATAGTGTGGTAGTGGCTCCTCTCACTGTCCTACCATGAGCTACTTGGTGATGAACCATAGTAGAGAGGTAAGGTATGGGTGTTGTGAAGGGTGGATAATGTGACAACGGTACCACAGTAAAGGGTAAAAATGACTTTGTGAATTGTGATAATGTTATTTATTATGAAAATAAGAGTGGGAATTTTGTATTTTAATTGATAAAATACTTAGAATTTTTATTAAAATTTTGGTTTCAATGCAGAGCAGTAGAGATTACATTTGATTTAGAGCCTTTTACATATATTTATTTGATGATTATTTATGTATATGATGGATGTGTATTTTGATGACATGATGCACATTATATTTTTGATATTTATATGATATGCCATAGCCCTTATTGACCTTATGTTGTGTTTATGTGATGGATGATTTATTTATGCACATGTGTATGTATATGATGCTATTATGGATGATGTGTAGATGAAAATGAGATGCATGTGTATTTATGATGATTTATGTTTATGCCTATGTGGATGACATGTATAAAATGCATTATGTCTAATGTTTAGTGATGTAGGATGTAATGGATAATTATGATGTTATATGATGTGATCATGGGACTAACGATTGGTGAAGCAGATGGTAATGTATGTATATGCATGTTATTGATTAGTGATTTATGATAACCATGAATTTAAAATGTATGTCTACATATGTGATCTATGTTATGTGATGGATGGATGCAATGAATATGCAATGTAATGAAATGATAATGATATGAATTTTAAGATGCTTAGAATAACCAATTAAGACTAATCTAAACAACTTAAAATGAACATGAGATGAAATGCAATGCCATGAGCCTAGAATGCATGAAGAGATGTGATTAAATTCCTTACAAAAACTAATAGCTAAATGAAATGCAATGTGGTCATGAGTGTAAATAAGGGCTGCATAATTATGGAATAAAATGGTAGGCTAGCCTTATTTTTGGACTCTAGGAACAATGAGAGGGGGGTGAATCAGTATTCAACAGGATTTAACATTATAAATCTAATCTTAAACCATTTGCAGTAGTTACAAAAAAAATAAAGGAGCAAGCACATGAAGGAAACAATCATAACACCATAGCACCAAGAATTTTTACATGGAAAGCATGTTAGGAGAAAAACCACAGTGGAGGTTAATCCATAATTTATACTCTCTTAAAAGTATAGAGAAAAAGGGAAATACAAATGCATATAGGTACACTACCTAGAGCTCACTGCTCAAAATTAGGAAGGCTCACTACCTTAAAAAATATTTGGATTACATCAAAAGGTTGAATTGAGAAATTAAATCTACAAATGCCTAGTTACAGTTCTAGTTAGGCTCATAGATTGGATTCTAGACCTTTTGTCTAATTCTACACTTCACTCTGCTATGCCCTAATTCATTTCACAAAATCCTCTTCTGCACAAGTGAAACTATGCATAATCGCTTTGCAACCCTACTAATGATTGCAATTTATTTCAACACACTTCAAAGACACACACCTACACACACCAAAATGAATTAACTAATCTCTAATATATATCCACTACCAAGGATTTAATTGCTTCATGTCAGCTTCAATAAAATATGAAATATTTTCCAATGGTCAGCTCAATCCACATTTAATATTCAATGTGTACCCATCAAATTCATCCACAACATAGTGAGGGCACAAAAAAAATCCCCAAACACAAAATACCTTAAACAATAACACCTTGAATATCCGTAACATGCCACATTCACTTAGTCGGCCTTTGTGAGAAAATAAATAGAAAATCATCTTGCTAAATCTCCTAACATGTACACTGATTAATGCAACATCACAAAGCTTGATAAATAGATATTATAGATTCTTAAAAACCTTCCCCAAGATCCACAACTCAAAATTATAATCCGGTGAAGCATACAAATCAACATACTAATTGGATACCCTGCTCTTCACTCTATCTTTCGTTATGAACAAATACTAAACTGTAGACTAGATTAATGACTTAGGCCATCAATGACAACACTAGAGCTATATTCCAACAATCTCCCCCTTTGGCATTGATGGAAACACTTAGTGAAAAATTACTAAGTGTTAGAATCAATATGAGGATGTTGCCAAACATCAAAATTTCAAAACACAACTCCTCCTAAGAATGATAAGGATTTTTTCAGTACTCTCTCTCCCCCTTTGACATCAATGACAAACATATTTTCGATCTCCACCTTTGAAATGTAGCCAAAAACTTACTAATTCAAAAATTAGATGAAAATTTGAAGAAATGCAACTACAATTCAAGTCAGAAAATTATGCTGTACTTATCTTTCATCCCCAGAAGAAATTTCTTCCAAGCTTCTACTACTATACCAATGATTAAGATCAAGTTGTTTTTAGATGTCTAGTTAATAATTTTGATGAGAGATTCCAAAATAGTGATTGCATCCTTTAATTTCTCTCCTTTCCTCAAAACCTCAATTAACTACTCTAGTCTGCATTTGGTTAAGTCCTTCACTTTGTAAAAATTTCCACAAGCTTGTTTATGCTGAATTGAATTTTTGCATGCTCAAACTACAACTCTTGAATCCTTTTCTTAATTTCTCCATCCTAATCGTGAAACATGTTATAATCTTGACCAATCCTATTTAGCTTAGTTTCAATTTTCTCCAATTTCTCTTTGTATTTCCAAACTACATGAGGCCAATGAAGGCAATAGTTATAGATGTTTTTTGTTGTATTTATGCATTGCTTTAAAAAATTCATTTTCCTTTTCAACTTGGTGAGTGATAACTTGAACTCCTCCTTCAGATGTAGAATTATTTCTCCCTCTTTCTTGTCCTGAGACTCAGAGTCCATGATTTCATTAATGCATTCAATCATCTCTTCAAGAAACACATTTGGAAAACTTTCCAATCTAGTATTATTATGCTCAAAATAAGCACTTAGAGTGTTCTCAGTCATATCTTGCTCAAATGAAGGTCTAACAAACCATATGTCTACAATTTTCTGC
This sequence comes from Sequoia sempervirens, assembly GCA_007258455.2. Classification (NCBI taxonomy): domain Eukaryota; kingdom Viridiplantae; phylum Streptophyta; class Pinopsida; order Cupressales; family Cupressaceae; genus Sequoia; species Sequoia sempervirens. The sequence goes on from VDFB02033098.1 coordinate 24,761, forward strand.
ATCCCATCATTCTCATGAATAAGTTGTAGTATCTTTTCTTTAGATAAAACACTTTCTTCTTCACTTCCTTTTGCCATTACTACATCTAGTTCAGGTGATTCCAGTTCTTCCCTTGGGGTTTTCTCATATTTCTCATTAGATTCCTCATCTGGTATATTCACAATCATGTGTTCTTTTCCTTTTCTTTCAATTCTAGGGGTTTTTCATGCCAAAGGAGTGCATATAGTGGTTTTTTTTTCTCTTTTCCTCTTTTTCACCATCTCACTGGAAGAGGATTGAACTAAAAGTTCTTTTACTAGAAAGGAAATGCTAATTTCTCCAAACTTTTCTAGCAATTAGTTAAAGAAATTTTCATATTCTTGCTTACAATTTTCCAATGTATTGGAGTGCTCAAAAATTTGCTTACAAACTGGTTCATTCTTTTCCCATACAACATTATTTTTCATAAGAAAACAATTTAGGAAATATATCATGGAACATATGACCAAGGTACCAAACCTAAAAGGGTAATCTACCTCCTTTTTCAATTGCACATTTTCCATCAGTTGATCTTTTAGCAATTTGCACAAGTCAAAATCTTGATCCTCCATTATCATCTTATGAGAAATATAAACTGTTCCTACCAAAGTTGCACCTTCCCTGTTTCTAAAAATGATTTTACATGAAATTCCATGCACAATATACCTTGTCACTAGGTCTTTGATTATTGAATTAATTCCCTTTGATCTCTAGTTACTCCAGTTAGGGTTTCAACTTCTTTGTTCTTGATTGAATTCTTTTTTGGTATATCTCCAATTTGGCATAACCTAGTTAGATTTCCAATCACCTCTTGCAAAATATGATAAGGTTTATCTAGAGTTAGAGTGTCATCATTCAATCTGTCCAGAATAAACCTAACAACCTCCACATTGTCAAAGTAGGGAAATACATTCCAAATTTCCAGAATTTTATGTTTTACACCTTCCAACCATTTCACTTCATCGAATGACAGCATATTTATTACATCCCTAATATTCCCACTACTATACTTAGCTAAATTCACCATTTCTTTGGTTTGTTTCATTTAGTTTTCCGTACTGAACAAGTTCTTCTTCCAAACACCAAATTAAATGAAAAATCCACAAATGACTAAAATAGTTGAGAGATTTGTCACCGAATTATCTTCACTTTTTTGAAATTTTTCTATAAAAGCTCTCCTTCTACTCTTCTTTAACGCAAAGCAACTAATAAGGGTTCCAAATATATTTTTATAACTTGCACAACTAACCTTTCTATTGCATTTAATGTTTTTTCCTAGGTGTTCTGGATACCCTGCTATCTCAGTTAGTGAGAGAAAGATTCATCTGTGGACCTTCACCTTCTCAAATTTCACTACAAGTGTTCCCCAATACATATGAAAACTTATTAGCAAATCTATTTACAATCTCCTATATTTCGGTGTAGACTATTGACAAGGGGACAAAGGATTTTCTTTGAAAAACTCCCCCTAGACCAATGGCTTGTGGTCCATTCCCAGAGATATTACTAGAACTAGATTCTGGTGTGGGCTTATCAGACTCACTCTTCCTTACCTGTGTTTTCTTCATTTGATCTCTAATTTCTTCCAAAGTCACTTTTTCTCTTCCCTTACCATCTTTCTGTGTATTTTTTCCTTTGTATGCTAGACCTCTTCTATCCATGTTTTTGTTCCTGCAAAATCTTGCAGTGTGACCAAGTTTGTTACAATTGTAACACACATAATTTATTTGTCTAGATTAGTCATTCCATTGATTTCCTCTTGATCTACATTGGTTAGCAATATTCCTAGATCTTCCATAAGTGTAACATTTAACATTCCTTGTATTGACAGAGATGTTTGATATGCTTCTACATTCAATTGATTTATGACCAAACTTATTGTAATTGAAACACCAACTAGAAAATGATGGACAACTTGAATTTATTTTATTTCTACACTAAGTAGCCATGTGACCAAAATTATTAAAAGAAAAGTAGTATCCATTAAACTTTTAAGCATTAGGTTGTCTTACCAGATACCTTTTGTCTTTGTTCATCTATTTTCTTTGTCTTGAATCCTTATGTTCAGATCCAGAGCTTTCTCCTTTTCAATATCCAAGACCCTACTTGTCATTTGCATCCTTCTATCCTTTAGTCAACTCATCAAGCTTAGTAGAACTAATCTTAAACTTCTCCTTGTATTCATTTATAGTAGAAATTTCATCTCTAAGAATAATAGTTTGTTTTTCAAGCTCTTCTTCAATATTTCTAGATTGTTGTAGTTCAATCTCTAGCTAAAAGAATCCACTATTAACTTGGTTGCATTCCTTAGATCTTTCTTTTAGGGGCTGAGCAAGATTCTCCCCATTCTTCTTCCTTTGTTCAATCTCCTTAGTTATCTTCATCACCATAGATTCCATCTCAAGTTTTAGGGTAGCATTGTCTCTAGCAAGCTTTTCGCATTCTTCAATTATTTCCTTCAAGGTCTAATTCAGGTGAACATCTTCCAAGATTTTAATTTATTTCTGCTTCACCTGAACACATAGTTCCTTTCTCTTTTATCTTGACTCATTGATTTTCTCCTTCAATGATTTAATCAAATTTTTAGCATCTTCAAGATTTTCTTTCAATTCTAGGATTTCTACTTTATACTGATCAAGATCATCAAGTGCCACCAAAAGCTACTGTTTAAGACCACTAGAGTCCATTGCTTTCCATGATCCACCTCAAGATATTAAAATTATTCAGAGGAACTTAGCTCTGATACCAATTGTTGGACTCTAGAACACTTAGAGGGGGGGGAGAATCAGTGTTCAACAAGATTTAACATTATAAACCTAATATTAAACCATCTGTAGTAGTTAATAAAAAATAAATAGGCAAGCACATGAAGGAAACAATCATAACACCATAACACCAAGAATTTTTACGTGGAAACCCTATTAGGGGAAAAACCATGTTGGAGGTTAATCCATAATTTATACTCTATTAAAGTATAGAGAAAAAGGGAAATGCACATGCATTCAGGCACACTACCTAGAGCTTACTGCTTAAAATTAGGAAGGCTCACTGCCTTACAAAAGGTTGAATTGAGAAAGTAGCATCTACAAATGCCTAGTTACAATTCTAGTTAGGCTCATAGATCAGATTCTGGGCCTTCTGTTTGATTCTGCACTTTGCTCTACTCTGCCCTAATTCATTTCACAAAATCCTCTTTTGCACAAGTTAAACTGTGCATAATCACTTTACAACCCTACTAATGATCGCAATATATTTCAACACACTTCTAATATACACACCAAAATGAATTAACTAGTCTCTAATATATATTCGCTACCAAGGATTTAATCACTTCATGTCAGCTCTAATAAAATATGAAATATTTTCCAATGGTCAGCTCAGTCCACATTTAATATTCAATACTTACCCATCAAAGTTGTCCACAGCATAGTGAGGTCCAAAAAAAAAATCCCCAAACATAAAATACCTTAAAAAATAACACCTAAAATATCCACGACATGCCACATTCACTTAGTCAGCCTTTGTGTGTGAATAAATAGAAAATAATCCTGCCAAATCTCCTAACTTGTACACCGATTAATGTGGCATCACAAAAATTGATAAAAAAGATATTATAGATGTTTAACAACCTTCCCTGAGATCCAAAACTCAAAATTATAATCTAGTGAAGCATGCAAATCAACATACTAACTAGATACCCTATTCTTCACTGTATCTTCTAGTATGAACAAATACTGAACTATGGACTTGATTAATGACTTAGGTTGCCATCAATGACAACAATAGAAGAAATATGCCAAAAATTTGTGGATAATGCTTTCTTTAGCTTATGAAAAATGATGGGTTTGATACTACACTTGTTAAGAACCATAGGAATCCTAAGAAGAAAAGGAGATGGGGGGATGAATGTTTGCACAACCAACGTTACCAATCCTAGGTTAGGGAGAAGAATGAGTGAAGGTTAATGCAATGAAAGGATGAATGAAATGCAATCCTAATATGATTTTTCATCTTTAAGAGCATTTATGTTTAGTATAGTACAAGACACAACATGCCAGGGTATGAAGGACCAAGCTGAATTAGTGTCTAGTACATAAAACAAACACAACAAACAAGGAGGCTATCCCAACACCCCAAAGTCATGATGAATTTGATCGAGCTAGGTATTAGAATAACCACAAGCACATAGGATGGCCCAACATAACATAAGATTGCAGGGATCTTGGTGGGTACTACGCGGGACAACCAAGAAGATAACAACAAGCAAAAGATCAAGATATGCCCCTATGTTTACCAGTCAAAGCACACCATGATATGGTGAATCAAGGCAACCATGATGAAATATTATAAGGATCTCAAATGATAAAAAAAATCCAAAAGCATCAAAAGATCACAATCAATTTCAAATGTACTATGCCACAAGATCAAGAGGGTGGATGAGATTGATGAGGTATATTAGGAAGGATGCATCCCATTGAGACCAAAGATCAAAACTAAACTAAATGACCCACGTGACACAAGATATTCATGACTGCTCAGATATCCTAATACTAAGGGATCTCGTTTGTGAAGAACTAGAGCTCTAGATAAGGACACACTTGATGACACGACACAAGCAAAGATGCAAGACATAAGACTAACACACCCTAAAGACCTAGGGGCTCGAGGCTAATCAAAGATTAACCTTGTCTACATGAAAGCACAAAGCCCTTTTAGTTCAAGAAAATACCATGGAAAAAAGTGGAAAGAGGACAATGGAGACCAATGATGGTTGACGAACACTAGGACAAAAAAATTCTTTGGAGGATGAAATGATCAACCTTGCCTATGTGAAAGCATAGGGGCATCATAGTTCAAGAAAGAAAAACAATGAAGGACAGAGAACTGGTAGGAAAGGACCATGAAGGATAGACAAAGGATTCATTACTGATGAGAGGAGAGGATGAGACCAAATAATAACCAATGCAATGGAGGATTTAAGGTGATGACACAAGCTCATATTAGGATTAAAAGCTTAGGGTAACAGGTAGCTGATGTAGATCATCTAATGCTCAACCAAAATATATGAAGTGACCAAGGATGGGATGATGATAGGGTGATTGGATGTGATAAGATGCCAGGATTGCATATTTAGATAGGATGGATGAAACATAAAATAACTAGGACACAAGGTAGATAATGATTAAGTCCTCTATAGATGACACTTGTTACTAGGTTTTCACCAAATGTACTTATCCAAGAAACTACCAAGGGTAGTTTTCACCATAGGAAGAATTATTTCTCTTTACTATTTTTGGATTTATTTATTTTTGGAATTTTTTTGTATGTTTCATAATTTTTACTTCATTTTTTTTGCATTTTTGACAATGTTTTTACTTTTTTTATGGATTTTTCTGATTTTTGTAGGATAGGATAGCCCAACTGACTTAGGTATAAAACCATTTTAGGTGCATGATGTTGATAGGATCCTCTAGGGTCTCTCCTTCTGGTGTAGCAAGCCTATAAGCCCCAGATCCATATTTAGCCATGATGATATAGGGTCCCAACCAATTTGCTTCAAATTTACCTTTCTTGTCCTAGTCTTGCTAGATACGTTGATTCTCCTTAAGGATTAGATCACCAAGATTGAATTGGTGAGGAAAAACCTTCTTGTTGTAGCTTCTCTTAAGATGATTCTGATATGCCTGAAGATGATTATATTCCTTGATCCTCTTTTGATCTAGGAGCTCCAACTGAGCAAGAAGAACAACCCATGTGTCTTCATTAGAGATAAGATTCTTCAAGGATATTCTTAATGAGGGGATCTTGACTTCAATTGGAAAGATGAAATAGTCACCATAAATGAGAGAATATGGAGTGGCACTGATGGGAGTTTGGATGGATGTGTGATAGGCCCAAAGGGAAGGATGGAGATGGAGGTGCCAATCATGACTAGTACTATTGATAACCTTTTTTCAAAATTTTAATCAGGGTTTTGTTGGTAACCTTCACTTTTCCATTACCTTGTGGGTAATAAAGCATAGACCAACGATTTTGAATGTGGAAGGTACCACATACGTGTTTTATAGCCTTGTTTTTGAATGGTTTTCCATTGTCAAAAATGATGGTGGAGGGGATTCCATATCTACAGAGAATATGGTAGACAATGAATTTTGATATTTGAGTACCTATTATTTGGGAGAGTGGCATTGCTTCCACCTACTTGGTGAAGTACTCAATGGTAGTGATTATGAAAGTGTGGCCATCAAAGTATGGAGGACATATCTTACTGATTAAGTCAAAACCCCATTCAGAGAAAGGCCATGGTGCTATGATAGGTTGCAAATCTTGATCAGGAGCATGTATTAGATCCACATGTTGTTGGCAAGGTAAGAAATTCTTCATGAACTCACAAGAGTCATGCTCAAGTGTAGGCCAATAGAAACCAGCTCTAAGTATCTTCTTAGCTAAGGCCATGCCATTTGAATGGGCCCCACAAACACCACTATGTATTTCCATCAATGTAGTGTGAGCTTCAATCTTGTTTAGACACCAGAGAAGAGCGCCATCATACCCACAATGATAAAGAGTGTCACCTATGATGGTGTAATAGGATGTGCATTGAAGGAAGGATTTATGTTGGTTACAGGTGAGGTTAGGAGGTAAGATGTTGTCATGAAGATAGGTATATATATCATGATGCCATGGGGATGTAGGACCTATGATTTTGCACACCATTTCATTCTCAATGATGTCATACACAGGGATTAAGAGTTGTATGAATAGGAACTCATAGTTTGTTTGATCCTATGGTATGTCAATTAAAGAACCAATTGTATTCATTGCATCAACAACTTTATTCTGCACTTTAGGGATCTAGTCAAATTGAATGGAAGTGAAATACTTTTTGAAATCATCCACCATGCACTTATAAGGAAACAAATTATCATCTTTTTTTAGAAAATCATAATTGACTTACTTGATGATTATCTATGAATTGAAAAAGACTCTCAAGTGAGTGATGTTCCATTGGATTGTGATTCTAAGGCTGGTGAGAAGAGCTTCATATTCAACTATATTGTTTGTGCATGGAAAATCCAATCTGAATGACTTTAGGATGCAGTCACCTTGGGGGATGATGAACAAGATGCCATCCCACACTCCATTGTGTGTGTACAACCCATCAAAGTAGAGTGTCCATATGGTTGCTTCTATTACCATAAAGACCTTTACATCAGGAAATTTTGTCACCAAATGTTAGGAATCCACTAGGGGAGCATCGACTGAATAATCCGCTATCACTTTCCCTTTAATAGCTTTTCCGTCCACATATTCTATATAAGATTCACTTAGCAACATGACCCACTTAGCCATGTGGCTAGTCAAGATGGTTCAGGATAGCAAGTACTTGAGTGGGTCAACTTTTGATATTAACTGTATTGGATGATTGAGCATGTAGTGCCTAAGCATTTGTGAACAAAAAACTATAACTAAGCAAGATTTTTCTATTGACATATAGTTGAGCTCATAGCTGACTAAGGTTCAACTGATTTAGTAAATAACATGTTCTCTGGATGACACATCATGCTATGCTAGCAATTCCCCCAATGCCACTAAAGTAGTTGAAATGTACAACAAGAGGGGCTTTCCTAGAATCAGAAGCATGAGGATAGGAGGATGAGCCAAATACTCTTTGGTATAAACCGTATTGACATACTATATCCCACTTGAAAGACGTATTCATTTTCAAGAGATGAGTGAAGGGTTGACACTTGTCAGCCAATTGCGTTATGAACCTTTTGATGGCTTGCAGCTTACCCTAGAGGCTCCTCAACTATTTTAGATTGTGTGGTAGAGGCATGTACATAATTGGTTTGACCTTAGCTGGATCCACTTCTATGCCTCATTTGGAGATGATGAAGCCCAATAACTTTCCTAATGTGACCCCAAACACACTTTTTTGGATTCAGCTATAGCTTGTAGTGCTCAAGACACTTGAAAATCTTCTTTAGGATTGCAGGGTGTTCTTCTCTGGTTCATGATTTCTCCAACAAATCATCAACATAGTCTTCCATGATGATGTGGATAAGTTCATGAAAGATAATTGTCATTACAAATTTGTAGGTTGTGCTAGCATTCTTGAGGCTGAATGACATGATGTTATAACATAATTTACCCCAAGGTGTGGTAACAGTGGTCTTATGTTGATCCTTGAGCACAATCCTAATCTGATTATATCTAGAGAAGCCATCCATGAGGGATAGCATCTCGTGTCCCACAGTTAAACCAACCAACATGTTGATGTTCAACAAGGGAAAATCATCATTTTTTGAGGTCCTTGAAATCTATACAAATCCTGATATTCCTGTTGGGCTTGGCTACTAGCACTATGTTGGAGATCCAATTGGAGTAATCAATGGGTCTTATGAAATTGGCTTCCAAAAATTTCTTCAATTCCTTCTTGACCAGCAGAGCAACTTGTGGATGCATTTTCCTAAGTTTTTGCTCAACCGGTTTTGCATCAAGATGTACATCCAAGTGATGCACTACAAGAGCAAGGTCAAGACCCCTCATATCGGAATAACTCTAGGAAAATTTGATGATACCCTCTTTGAGGAGCTAAACAATGGTAGAGTACTCTTCCTCTGATAGTGATTTGGCTACATACGTGACTTTGGGATCCTTTTTAGTTCCCAAAATTACTTCTTGCATTTCCTCAATCGGAATGGATGATCTTTCAGACAATTGTGTTCCCACAAGAGGAAGATGAATTTCCCCATCTTCTAGTTCCTCATCAAGGTTTTCACTAGTAGATATGCCCTTTGTTTTTAATTTTTCTGAGTCAAGAAGTGCCTCAGGGAGGTTTTCACTAGGTGATCCTTTTTATTTTTCTTTTTCTTATTTTTGTGACTAGGGAATTCATCCTCCCCCAATCCCATGAGATGAACATATGTATCCATTGAGGGAAGTGTGTCGATTGGTGCACTATCACATAGGTCCTAGATAACGACTTTGGGATGGAAAAAGGAAAGGTTGATGATGCAAATAGATAGGAATTCGAACATAGAGGAAAGGTCTATATGATCTATGTCATCATACACATGTTTGATGGATTCCTCTTCAGGTATGTCTTCCAGAGGAATATTGTCCACACCAACATTGTTAGAAGCACTAGTTGATTTTGTAGGACCCTTTTGCTTTTCATCATAGCCTAAGCTTGAGTTCCTTGGATGTATGGAAGTTTCTATCGACTACTTTCTTCCTTTCTCTTCAGGAACAAGTCCTCCCCCCTGATAATTATATTTCTCAGCATACTTAGAGGGTCAAGGATACATCTCTTGAAAATATTCTTTTAGGGGAGGAGTAGGCTTACGTTCTTAATGATATATCCACTAACTAATGTTGTCTTCAAGTGCATATTATGGTAACACAAGAGATACATAAGTGTTGATTCCCACATTTTTTAGATCTCAAGGTGATCGTCTTGTTTTCTTCCTTTGGTCCAAACTCAACAGTTTGGCCATATGTATGTGGTGAGGATGGAATTGTTGCCACATTCAAAGAGGCACACATTTCATACTCACCACACCATTTGTCAATGATATGGACCTTGGTAATGAAGGAATCAAATGTAGAAGATGGAATGGATGATATGGTGGGTGATGTATCAGAGGATGGATTGGATGAAGATGCTTGAGGTGGTCCAATTTCTACTCGCAGGTAGTGATGAGAGTGGGGAAAGGAAGCTTCGAGTGCATGCAAATACTTAAATGGTTGGGAATCGACTTGTATCATAACTTCCATCCCATTGAAGGGGAACTTCAAGCATTGATGATAGGTGGATGGGTCGGCTTGCATGGTTTGGATCCATGGATGACTAAGAAGAAGGTTGTAAGGGAGGTCTAGATCAAGGAAATGACAAGTGGTGTACTATACAACTAAAACAACTTGAATTGAAAGACAAATAACCTCTTCATAGTCACATTTTACATTTTCATAAGCCTTTATAGTGATAATTTGATTACTTAGAATAGCATGGGTATACCATACCTACTTTATGAACTTTAATGTATAGAGATTTAGAGCAAAACCATTATCTACCAAGACCACTTTTACTTTATTTTAGGCAACAAGGAATTCGATATGGAGGGGTTGACTATGGTTGGAGTTGATGGTTGGCATGTCGTTTTGACTGAAGCCTAGCTAGTAAGTGGATGAAAGATGTCCTACTAGAGCTTGAAACTCCATAGGGTTGATGTTGTTAGGAACATAGGTATCCTACAAGGCCTTGGCCAAGATCTCTTGATGGATGGGAGAAGAATTCAACAAATCTAGGATAGATATTTACACCATAGTCTTTCCTAGATGGTCAAGAATATTATATTGTGAGCTTACAAGAGGTGGCTAAGTTGATGTTGAGGCTCTAGGGATGGTGATGCATGTAAGACAGGTGGTAACATCACACTGGTGGTTTTATTGTTTCACATGTATCATAGACACATGTGGTTCTTCCTGACAAATATGGATGATGATACCCTCGTATTTATAAGGGACATTATTATAAGTGATGTTATTCATGTTGTTATCTTGGTTATTATTGTTAATAGATCTAGGATTTGTGTTGGACATGCTAGGACCTTGATTATTCTTTGGGAAAGCATTTTGATATATTTGCAACTGAGCATTCGATGATGAGGCCTAGTTTCCATCCACATGGATGTCTCCTTGATCTATGAGATCTTAGATATATGTTTTTAGACCTTGACACTTATTCCTAGAATGACCCTTGATCTTGTGAAAATCACAATATTTTTTTTCTTTGTACCAGGTGGGTTTAGGCTTGGAATCATCAAAAGGTTTAGTCATAGGATATGTGATTGGGTAATTAACCTACAACAACCTATTGCATACAACACTCAAGGGTTCTCCCAGTTGAGTAAATTGGCATTTTTTGTTGCCTTGATTATTTTGGTTGGACTGTTGAGGGGGATAGGGTGCCCCCTATGGCACAAATATGGTGTTAGGCATTGATTGTTGTAGAGGGACATACTGTGACCTCTGCAAGGTATTTTTGACCTAAGCATGTTTGGTGTTAGTGACACCATCATTAACCACATTCTTTTTTTATTCCAGTAACAATTCATTAGATAGTTCTCCTTTAACTTGGATAAAGACATAGATACTTTAGATGATTTGTATTTAGTGAAGGTTTCTCCTTCACGTTGCTTCTCCTTAAGGAGATCTAAAGTATCTATGTCTTTATCCAAGTTAAAGGAGAACTGTCTGATGAATTGTTTAGAAAGATATGAAAAAGAAGAAATTGTCCCCTTCTTGAGACCCATAAACCAATCTAAGGCAGTCCCTACTAAGCTCCTAAGGAGTAGGCATATGAGATAATTGTCAGTGTGTTGGACATCCTAGCATTGCATGTAGAATTCCTCCACATGAGCTTTTGGGTATTTAGTTCTTGTGTACTTGTCAAACTTGGGCATTTTGAAATGCTTTAGAAAGGGGACAAGTGAAATCAAATGATCAAATAGATAGGGACAAATCTCATCAAATTTGAAAGATTTTTTAGATGTACCTACTTGTAGGTCTTTCAAGGCAGCCTTCATCTCCTCCCCCTCCTTGTTGTTGGGTGGTGCCTATGGTTGATTGGATGAGATAGGTTGGTTATATGGTGGATATTGTTGATAGGATGATGATAGACTAGAGGCATTGGGATCATATGAGGATGTAGGCTAATATTAGTTAGTATAAGTGGGTTGTGGTTACGGATCGACATAGGGTGGAGAGGAGGATGTCAGATTTTGATAATAAGGAGTGGAGGTTTCTTGTTGATAAGGTGGTTGTTGTTGATATACGGAGTGGATGGGGCACCCTATTGATATTGTGGGGGAGCTTGGTAGTATGAGGATTTGGAAGTTCCTTCTTTGTGTGATGGTGGCTGCTAATAGTAAGAGGTGGATGGAGTACCTTGTTGATAGGGAGGTTGCTGCTACATGTAGTATAGGTTGGATTGGTAATTGTACACAATGTTTGGTTTTTGTGTGGTATATGGAGGTGGTTGTGGATTGGAGGTTTGATAGTCAAGATTTGAGTGTGATAGTGAAAGGCTGGTGTAGAGTAGTAGTTGAGATCATGGTGGATTCAGATTAAGATTTGGATTAGGGTTGGATGGAGCAACATAGGCCATATATTTGCTTGATGGATGATAGAGGTATTATATGAGGGGATTGCATTATGCTTGCATGGGAACATGCATTTTTTACTGATGTGGTGGTTGCTAGTAAGGAGGAAAAGATGAGATGTGTTGTTGTGGGATGGCTGTGGAGACATCGTGGGGTGGTTGTTGAGGGTGTTATGTATCCTATGTTACTTGATGAGGAGGTTGTGTAGGAATGACAATATGTTGTTGTGGGATTGGAACATTTTGCTATAGAACATTTTGTTTTGGAATTGGAATGTTTTGTTGTAGAGGTTGTTGATGATGCAGTTGTGAGGAGATAGTAATAGTAATAATATGTTATGGTGGCACTTGCAAGGGGATAGTAGTGTATTGTGGCGGTGCCTACTAAGCAGTGGATTGTTGAGGGTTAATAGGAGGTTGTTGGAATGTAGGAATGTTACCTTGAGGTGGCGATAGTAAATTTCTTGTGGGTGTAGGTCCTGGAGGTGGCATCAATGCATGAAAGGATTTTCTCCCAACGTTGATGGGTAGCTGACCTAGATGATGAGGTAGGAGTGGTGGAGTGGATGGAATAATTTGTGGCATGCCATAAGAAAAGGGATCATTTGGATCAGGTTGTGCTCCTGAGACTGGGGTTGGAATGGGAGGGTACTTGGTGGCTTGATACATCACAACATTTCTGAACCTAGGTTGATACCAATTTTCTATAGGTGGATCCTCAGGAACATACTTATTTCCTAGAATGTTTTGTGAAGTTTGTGGGTCTTGAGGTGTTGGAAGAGATTAGGTACTAGTGTATTATGACATATCAAAATCAGGTGGTGGTTTGATTCCTTTCATGATTAAAGTGGTGAGAATATTATCCCCACATTCACTAAGGAGATGATTTGTCATCTAAATATTGGTGAGGTTACTAAGGAATTCATCTATCGTGACTTCAGGCTAAATTTCCATGTTCTCATCACTAGGTAGGAAAGTGCTTTGAACATTGGTGTTGGACAGTGATGAGGCATGATTATTGGGAACCTAAGGGATATTTGGCTGGGAACCCTGATCTTGTTGTTCTACCATTTTCTTTGCTTGTGACTAGGTTTGAATGGACATGAAAGTGCTAAACTACTAGGTGGACTAAGACAACACTACTTCCTAGGATGTAGATGCAGATGACCTAGATGATGATTAAAGGATTGATTGGATATGACAAGGGATTGATTGATTGGATGGATAAAGGATGTGAGTAGATCAAGATTGAATTGGTCAATAGGATGAGATGATTGAATGGTCAAGATGATAGATTTGGATAGGATTATGAAACTATTTCTAAACTAGGTCTAGAGGTTTGATTAGCTATTGTTTGGTGCTGACAAATCGAGTGAGCCACAAAGAGGATGATAGAAACACCAAATATACCTCAACATGGAAGTACATTGATTGGGTTGAGGATTGATAACTGACTTAGGATGGATAACAATCCTAAGTAGAAACAAATGATAATGATCAAGATCAGGCTCCTAGGCCAACTTGGATGAAACCTCAGAAATGAATTTTAGGGGATTTAGATAGATAAACTAATGATGGATATGAAAAATAGGGATTTCCTAAGATGCACCTAGATGATTGATGAAATAATGATTGTTATAGGATATAAAGATAATGGGAGGATGGATGGTGATAAATTTTTTTGATCATGGCAAAGGACCTAGGAAAACACAAGCTTTTAGGGGCCCAATAGATTAACTCTTTGGATTTTGGATATGCATTAATGGGTCACAAAATTTCCCAAAGAGTGAGCAAACTAGCCTAAACAGGATGCAAATTTGCTTGTTTCAAGCAAAAATTTGCCTGTTTCAAGGGCAGATTCACTTGTTTAGGAGGAAAAATTGCCCAAAAAGGGTGGACTCACCTAAACAGCCTAAACAGGTGACAGATTCACCTAAACAGATGAAAAGTTCAACCAATAGAGGACAGATTTACCCAAACAGAGGATAGGTTTTCCCAAACTTACAACGACAAGGAAACATGTGCTCTAAATAGATGAACGAGCTTGATGAATGGATAAACAAACCCAACGAATGGAGAAATAGACTCCCACGATGATAAAATAGATTCCCTAAACAAATGAATGAACACTCTAAAGGGTGGGATAGGTTCCCTAAATGGTGAAATGGGTTCTCCAAACGATGAAACAAGTTCCTTGAACAATGAATGAACTCTCTAAATGGCTAAAATGACTCTCTAAATGGTGAAATAGGTTCCCCAAATGATGAAATGCATTCCCCAAAGGATGAAAAGACTCACTAAATGGCTAAACAAACTATTTAAACGGTGAAATAGGTTCCTTGACTGATGAAATGAGTTCCCTAAATGATGAATGAACTCTCAAAGTGGGTGAATGGATTCTTGGAATGAATGAACAGACTCTTGGAATAGATGAACAAACACTCAGAATGGGTGAACGAACACTTGAAATGGGTGAACGGATGCTTCAAATAGGAAAACAAATGGACATAGACTCAAAAGAAAAGCGAGATTGGTTTTTTTTGAAGTAAATTCACCCAAACTAGAGGAACAACCACTCGAAAAGATGGCAGGATTGCCTATTTCTTAGGAGATGGGTGAATGTGATGACTCAGATGAATGACAAAGATTGGAAAAATAAGTGAAATCACCTAAATTGAAGCAGGTTCACCCCTTGTGAAGTAGGGTCACCCCTTTTCAAGAAACAAGTGAATGTGATGGGTTGTTTGACTAATAGAATGACCTAGACAAGAAGCAGAATCACTCCTTTAGGTGCAAATTCACCTAAATTAGTATCAAAATTTCCCAAATAAGGGGAAATTTTTCCTGTTTATCATGGAATGGGTGATTTTGAAAGGGGACTAAATGAGAAATGACTCAGATAGAAGGTAAGATTGTCTCTATATATAGTAGGTTTGCCCCAAATAGAAGCATATTCTCCCCTAACAAAGGAAAACTCACCCAAACAATAGACTTGGACTGAATTGGATGAAAAAAAACTACCTGTGGCAAAGGAAAAAATCACAAGCAGCAAAAAATAGAAGGCTAAGGCTGACTCAAAAAGAAATGCATTGGTTTCACACAAAGAAGACACTTCAAGTAGCACAATCCTAAATTAGTGAGAAAGGTATGTCCAACACGGTCCTCTATCTAAGCTGAACAAGGTGATCTAAGGAGTCCTTGATATATGCACGGTACATGAGGCACAACCATGAACACCAACCCATCATAAGCTTGAGTCAGAAGCCCCAATGAGGTACTAGAAACTCAGACCAACTCTTCACATCTTATCTAAGTATCACCCTAGCTTTGACGCTCTACCAGACACGACATGACTGGATTGGGGTACAACTTTGGCTCTCCCCCCTTTATATACCCTGCTAGTACACATGGTTGGGATCATCCCTTGAGGTGATGAAATCGTCAAGCAGGTCCTGCTAAAAGAAGACACTAGACATTTTTGGCTAGTCCCCAGGCTCACACAAAGTGCAAGGGGAGAGCTTGGATGTACTAGCACCTCCTAGGTAACATAAAAGGACTAAAGTGGACTACAATGTCTCATCACCCAGGATCGTTGAATGGTGCAAGGGGATTGGATAGGTCAACAAACCACTTAAAAAACACAACAAACAAGTATATTGACTCCCTCTACTTAAAACTATGTGCCTAAATTAGTATAAAAAATGATGAACAAGTTAAACTAAATCACTTGGACTGCTTATTTTGCAAGAAAATGTTAGTAGTTTGAACCTTCGACCTTGGAAAAACAAAAAATGATTGCATAAAATGTTAGAAAAAAGAAAATACACTCACAAACAAACAAGTTAGGGGGTGAGTACTTGAAAATGACAAGAAACAAACATTGAAATTGAAAATTTAAGTCACGATTTTACCTCATAATCGCCTCTATCAATGCATAATCACCTATTTTGAATATAGAATCACCTATTTGAGAGGTAAAATTTCCTATTTGAGAGGCATAATCACCCATTTGAGAGGAAAAATTGCTTGTTTGAGAGGTAGAATCACCTATTTGCAGAGAATAGGCTCACCCAAATCAAGGACAAGGTCACTTGTTTAAGAAACAAGGAGCATATTTTCCCCTATTTGATAGATGGGTGAATCTACAAGAGAAGAATCACCTTTGTGTAAGGTAGGCTCACCTTTTTAGGAGTAGAATTTCCCCTTTTGTTGCAAAATTTCTTGTTTTAGGTGTAGAATTGCCTTTGTGTAACCTGAACCCACAAAATTTTAAACAATAGAGCACATAAAAGAAATAGACCCATTTTTGGGTCCCACCGGGCATGCCAAAAATGTGTATAGTGTGTTTTTCTACTCTAAAGATGAAAAAACTAACAAAATACAACAAAATAAAAGCACAACACAACAACTCAAGATTAGCCTAGTTGAATTTGAACAAAGAAAAGATAAAAACTAGTTATTACCTTACTCAAGTTGATTATTTGGTTGGCCCTTTGGATTGGATTTTTTTGTGTGCTTCCTTGATGGAAAATCACTTAAAAATGGATGCAAAATGATGAGGATGCAATGAAGAATGCAAATATGGAGTTGGGTATTTTGATAAGTGTATGAGATGAATGCAATATGAGCTTGAAGGTGTGCAATAATGGTGAAAATGCAAGAGCTTCAATACAAAAGTGCTTGAGTGCTTCAAAGTTGGAGAGCTTGAATTGTTGAATGCATAATAAAAAATGAAAGTGAAATCCTCTATTTTAGAGGAAGAGTCTTTAGAGAATTGGATGGCTAGGATGTAGCCAGCATGAACAAGATGAAGGGTTGTGGGGAGTTGAGGACTCACAAGCCTTCACATCTTGCCATGTGGAAGTGAGGTGGAAAAAGGACATGTGATGTGGAGGTACTTGCAAGTACCTTGGGATTGAGAGAAGATTTCCTCAAAAAGGAAGTTCTCATCCCCATGTGTGAAGGATGTGACACATGAGGAATTTTAGAATTCCTCACTAATCATCATGGGAAAGGGAGAAGTCTTGGAGCAATAAATATGAATTTTACATTTACATGATTAGAGGTACCTTGGGCATAAGACAAGGTCCTCATAAAGGAGGTCCTTTTTCCCATGTGGGAGATGTGACATCTCAATGATCCACGTGGGGAAGAGGAGAGCTTGTGAGGAATAAATGTGAATTTTAAATTCAGATGGGGAAGAGGGTCTTGGCTTAATGGAGAAATTAATTATAAAGGATTACTGGGACAAAATTTTGTAAATGAAATGAGGATTAGATTAAGGTTGTGTAAACAGGTGATTAAGAAGACTAATGAGAGATTACAGGCAAGTTACAAAAATTGGAGGATGTGACATTAATCCTGATTAGGGGTTTGCACATCCAAATCAAGAGGTCAATTAAATTAATCTTGATTAAGAGGGATTATGGAGGATGTGACAAGGAGAGAGAAAAGAGGGAATTCAAAATTGATTTAAATTCAAATGGTCAAATGACTAAATTAAATAAATTGATGTATTTATTTAATTTAGAGAGGAAGGGGTGAAAGGTAAAGTATTTAATTATTAAATTAAATACTTTAGGAACCTTAGAAAAAAATGAAATATTAATTAAATGAATCATTTAATTAATATCAATGGGGGATATGAAATAGACGAATAAAAGAGACGAGTTTGACCATGCGAGAGTGGTCAAATTTGGATGTCTACAATATTAATTGAACTATAACAATAAATCATTTGCATCTGCTCACTTCCATTTTTCTCTAAAGGGAACCTATCATTTCATTATTATTTTAGAGGAATTTGCATGATTGAAGAGTGACATTTTTTAATATTTTTTTAATTTTACAAATTAATCAAAGAATAATTCCATGGAATCTAGGTCATATGACAACCCAACCAAGGTATTCATCAATAGAAATAATTCTCAAAATTTAAAGAAAAGTGAGCCAGAAGATGGAGTATTAGGTAAAGTTGTATAATAGAGTTACACACATTATTAGGACAAATTTACAAGTCTATAGTGACAAATTAGTCTAAGATAGTGACTTTTTCCTCTAACTAGACATAGATTTCATTTATATAATTTTGAGTAGTTACAATGATGGAAAAACATCATTTTTAGGGTTTTATAACAACACAAGTTCCAAAACCTTATCCATTGATTTTTCTAGTTAAATAATTTTACTAGAAATGCATATTCATTTAGTGTCTAAATATTTACTTTGCATGCATGCTTATGATTGCTACACAAATAGAGATACATGTTAATTCTAGTATTAAAATATCCCTCGAAGTGGGGGGAAAATGTAGTTGTAAAAATTTCATACCTATGCCATATCCCACTTAATTTTGTGTCTATTTTGAGGGAATTTTTACAACTACATTTTCCCCCCACTTCGAGGGATGTTTTAATATTAGAATTAACATCTATCTCTATTTGTGTAGCAATCATATATATAATGAATGCAATAATTTTGTGAAAAATTGTGTTTTGCACCCCCTTCTATTATCCATAAATTACACATAACACATATCCCTCTCTCATGTTCAAATAACGTGAAAAAAAAAACCTATGTTACCCCTTTGTGTTACTAAATTTTATATTAGGTTTTACCAAACCTAGTTGAGCTAATTAAATGTTGAATCTAACCTTCATGTGCCATTGACATAGTGGCTTATATTTAGATTAATTATTATTTTTCATTATAATAATTGAACTATAAGAATAAATCGTTTGCATCTAATTACTTCCATTGTTGCTCTAAAGGGAACCTAGCATTGCATAATCATTCTAGAGGAATTTTCAAAATTGAAGAGTGATATTGTTAATATTTTTTAAATTTGAGGGACTGATCGAAGAATAGTGTCATGGAATCTAGGTTTTATGACAACCCAACTAGGGTATTCATCAATAGAAATAGTTCTTAAAATTTAAATAAATGTGAGGAAGAAGATGGAGTATTAGGTAAAATTTCAATGATATTTATATTCAAATATATGCTCACTATATTTGTAATTATTTTGGAAATAAAAGCAAAGATCAAATTTGACATCATATTAATATTCTAATATGGGTTTGGAATATTAAGCCATAATGAATTTCTAATATCTTAGCAATTATTTAAAAACAAAAAAAATGTATACACTATAAATTCATTCAACAATTGAAGTGTTATAATAAAAATATTTTGTACTTTTAGAGAAAAAAGCATTGGATAGAATAACAAGACAAGAAACAATGCAAAGCCATGAATCCACAATACTAGAAGTTAGAAATTTGGAGATATCTCATCTTGTTGAGTGGAGAAGAAAAATATTTCACACTTTTTTGTGAACTAAAAACTATTAATATTTTACATATTATTTATGCCTCAATGTTTGTTTAGAACTAGTTTGTTGGTGCTACATCAATGATAATTTCACAAAATTTATCCTCTCACATTTCTAAATGAAATGGGTAATTTAAAATATACATTTCCTTCCATCATAGGATTATATGAGATTTCTATTAAATATAGGTATTTCCCAAAAGCATGTGCAATGGATTAACGAATTACAAAAAATAAATTATATAAATTCTTCATTTAGTGCACACACTTATTCTATATAAAATAATATGTTGAGTGATTCCACTAACAATAACATGTCTTCAGGAAAAAACACCAAGAAGCCATGCAACCAACAATAATAGATTTCTATACAAAAAGTTATACATTAGTAACAATAAAATAATTTTATTATTCAATTTTAAAGTACAAAAAAAATCTTCAATTGATAGATAAAATAGCTCGTGAGAACTTGTCTAAAAAATTAAGTACTATTTTTTTTTTCAATTTTAACATTTTAATATTTTGAATTATAATAAACACTTAAAAAAATATAGTTTACCATTAACATTTCCATGAATTGTAGATTTATTCCTTCATACTATCAACTTCTTCATCCACGAAAAACAAAAACTTGAGGACCGTGTCAACTTTGTTGAAGTATTTCCTTCTCCAATTCATTTTTATGAGGATCAATGACATTATCGCTCTAAAAGCTGCTCCATATGACAATCCCAATGTTATCTCATACCATGGATATTTAGTGCTTTTCTTTTCTTTGTTAATTGAAATTGGAGGAGTAAGATGAAATTGTGGCAAAGAACAATTTATGGGTAGGGGACACCCCCATAAACTAGGATTTCTTGAATAAGAGGATTCTCCAAATGTGCCAGTCATATGTTGTCCTTGAGGTATGCTTTCAAAAAGATTGTTGTTTGATAAATTTAGTGAGCCTAAATAGCTTAGAAGTTCAAGCTCTATAGGGACTTGTCTTGAAAAGTTGTTTCTTGAAAGGTATAATGGTTCCAACTACCTCATTTCTCCCAAACTAGTTGGAATTTTCCCATTCAAATTGTTCATTGAAAGGCTTAGAAGCCTCAACCCCTTCAATTTCCCAAAATTAGAAGCAACTTCTCCATCCAATTCATTGTTTGAGAGATCCATGGATGTGAGAGTAGAAAGAATATATGTGTATAGTGTTAGAAACCCATGATCGGTTACAAACCAAAAGAGACCTTCCTGAAGAGGAAAACAAAAAAGCAGAGATTGCATAAAAACATGCAATTTTGATATATTCGAAAAGACAATTAATTACAAGAGATTATTTGCTTTATAAAAGCAAAGATGAGAATACCTAATCTTATCTTGAGCAACAAGATAGCTCGAAAGATAAAGATAAGATCCTATAACCTAGGAAATAAATAATGCCTAAGTAAACTTATGCAAGCGTAATTAAATATTAATTACACTAACACCCCCCCATAAGTGCAACTTAGGGAGAAGAAAATTATTGTGCAAATATAGTCCCGACAACAAGGCCTGATCAGGTACTCATGTACAAATGCAAAGAGAGAGAAACCCCCCTCAGTGAGATGAACTGCTGCGAAAAATCACTGGAAGAACTCTGATGAAGCAACACTGGAACCTGATATAGGCAAGCAAGGAAATATTCTTCTGTATACTACTGAAACTGGATGAGAGTCACTGATTGACTCAAGGAATCATGATAAAGCAACAGAAGACCCGATGCCACGGAACACTCGAAAACTCACACACTGGATCAACCCTGGAATCTGTAAGCAACAATAGATGAAAAAGATGAACCCATAATGATGAGAAAATCTGGAAACCATGTATCTCGATGCCGATGCCAAACTGTGACTGAAACTCTTCCATGGGAAGGAGTACCAAAAATAGACTCTGGAACAATAACCACAAAAAAATGGCCCTCAAATTGAGATGGATCCAATGTGGATCATTAACCATAGGCTCTCAATCTGAAGTGTGAACCAATGAATCCGACATGTGTCAAGCAAGACAAGAAATGTGGCCAAAAGAAACTAAGAGACCAGATAACCCATACGAGTTGCCATCAAAACAAAATGAAATATGGATGCAAGAACCCCCCTTAATGGAACTTTATATCAGTTCATTTATTACAATACCCAATGATTGCATAAGGAGATAATGCAAAACTACAGAAACATATGTGAAAATGCAAACCTAAAGCACGAAACAAAAATGAATTCATGCCTAAAATAAGTTACAAATTTTCTGTAAATGACCTCAGATCTGCATAGAGGCCAAAACCATCTTTCCAACGCTGCAAAAATTGCGAAAATCGGATAAGCGAGTTAAAAGATATGGGTCCCGGAGTGAAAATGACAATATCTGACTTCCGAGATAGAAAAAAGCATCAAAAATGAAAAATCAGAAAATCTCACCAGCACCAATGTGTAGAGCTCGGAAACAGCTTTCCGGTGATATCTCGTTTGCAAAAAAATGACACCGTATGTGAAAGTTATGCGTGTTTCCATAAAACTGCTCAAAACTGTCCAATAAGGTCTCCAGTAAGCCCTCAGGGGCTGAAAAGGCTCGGCCCCTGGTCGCATGGGCGGACCAGGGGGCTGGCGGTTGGCTCCTGGGGCGCAGCCCCTGGTCACCCATATGACCAGGGCGGGGGCTGGCGCATGACCGCTGGTCTCCCATATGTCCTCGGCGGGGGCTTGTTCCAGCGCTGGGGGCTGATAAGACAGCCGGCGGTGCAGGGAAGGGGAGCCACCGGCGGCGGTGGTGCACCGGCGGCCGCCTGGTGGCCGCCCGGTGGCCGCCGGGTGGCTCAACCGATATGAACGGGCGGCGCCATTTTCCAAAGATTTTTTGATTTTTTTTGATGATTTTTTTGAATTTTTTTCGAAATCTGTGCCTCGGGAACAGTGCCTGGGGGCCGTACGGCCCTCGGGTAAAAAAAATTTGCTTCTCCGGTCGACAGTGTCCAAATCGGACATGCTTTATATGAAAATGGGGGTTTTTGGGCGCTGCGAATCCAACGGCGAGGTCCGTTTGGGCCCAAAGTGCTCCGAAAATCAGGCGACCCCCAGATCTAACAGATAAATCACCGATCTTACAACCCTCGCAGATCTGGCAATCGGTGATGAAAATGAATAAAACGAAAGCCATTTCTGACTTTTTCCAGCGCTCTGAATCCAACGGAAAACCCCGATCTGATCCAAGATGCTGCATAAATGTACTCAAGGATTGAAACCCTCGAGGGACTCCGAACGAGCTCTGCAACGAAATCCTCCAAAAATGCTGAGAAGGGGCTGCGAATCGAGGCTCTGATACCATGTTAGAATAGCCAAGATCTGATTGCAAACCTGAAAATACCTTCCACAGAAGAGGAAAATGAAAAAGCAGAGATTGCATAAAAACATGCAATTTGATATATTCGAAAAGGATCAAATTAATTACAAGAGATAATTTGCTTTATAAAAGCAAAGATGCCTAAACCTAATCTTATCTTGAGCAACAAGATAGCTCGATAAGATAAAGATAAGATCCTAAAACCTAGGAAATAAATAATGCCTAAGTAAACTTATGCAAGCGTAATTAAATATTAATTACACTAACAACTACTCAACCATAGGAGTATCCTTTGCAACCTTGGTTGATGGAAGGGTAGGCTCCTAGGTAGGAGTAGGGGGAAGAAGCGTAGTGGAAGGAGCAACTACTAGAAGATAAATAGATACTAACACCTTGGTAATGAGCCTCTTCCCATTATCTACTTTAAGGGATGGTAGAGAAGTAGTAGGATGCGATGGAGGACAAGACACATGAGTAGCCCCATGAGGACCTTTCCCTTTTCCATAAATAATGGGCCTAGGAACCATTGGTAGGATAGGAAGTTTACAGACCTGGAGCTTAGCTTTTCTTCATGTAGGAACCATCAAACTTCCCATGTGACACATGGGAGTAGGAACCAAATAGGCCACAACATGGCAAGAATAAAAAGAAGGAGTAGATGATGTGAAAGAAGACCCTTGAGTGGGAGCAAGCTTCTCCTTCCCCTTTTGTTGAGAAGAAAAAGTAGCTTGTTGCTATGCAATCATGGAATCCTTCACGGAGACTACATAGGGGGACACCAGATATCTCATCTATGAAATTGATCCCATAGTCTTATACTTAATGTAAGCCTTATATAGAAAATCTCCCCTAAGAGGGAGAGGTCCAACTGGGGTAGGTCAGAAGTGATCTAGTGCAAAACCCCCACGAGACACCAGTGGTTTATAACTGGTGTCATACACTACGTGCATAGAGCCTTCATGAATGAATTTTAAACATTTATTAACCATGGAGGTCACACCATTCATAGAGGAAAGACAAGGGATGCCCAACCTAACTTGGAACAAATCATACTCCAAAATGATAACAAGGGAAGCATCAACAGCCTTGGGTCCTACCAAGGTTGTCAATGAAATAGAACCTAAAGGAGAAAATGAGAGTCCATCATGTGTATGGATGGTGGTCTTTGACTCCTCATTCTTCTCCCTATTCCAACCATTTATGAAAAACATCTCCTCTATTACCACATTGACTTGACTCATCGAATCAAATAAATGCTAGTTACAACATTTTCAATGATTAGGGTGGGGATGTATAAAGGGGAGAGTTCCTTATTGATAGACTCGTCATGTGAGGAAAATGTTATTTCCAATGTAGCACTCACATTTTTGTGGGGAGGAGTATGTGTGAATGAAACCATATTCATGTACTCATATGAGACTACTCCAAATGATGCACAAGATTGATCAATTAGACAGTTACCTACCTGAATTTTGCTTCTGAATATCCAAGAGCCCTTCTAACTACATAATTAGGGATCATAGATTGGGTGGCAAGGCTACATGCCCTACAACAGACAATTCAATGCACCTAGGACACAAGAGAAGGTTCCTCGATACCAATAAATGAAACAAAGATGCTTCACATCGGGTTCACCAAAAATGTAGAAAAGGGGGATTCATCACCCCCAAGGTTCTAGGTCATGAAGATCTTAAGGGAATAAACTACCCTAAACTACCTCAGTTCAACTATGCAAGTCTGGAAAGATGAAAGACTAAAGCTAAAATAGAAGGGACAGCAGTGCACCACTTTCCTTTAGTTAAAGCCAGGTGTTTATAGAGTCAGAAGAACTGACTACAGAGGTTTCGATCTACTGCCCAGACAACTCACTATCTGAGGATGAAAACATGGATCTCAAACTCCAACGCAACGTGTTGGAATCTTGCATGGACAAAGGTTTAGAAAAAAATCAAAAAACACTAAAATCCTACTAACTATCTAACTATTTATATTTTGTAGTTTAATAGAAAGTACAAAAAATGCATAAAATAGAATACTTGAAAGGAAACTATTCTAGAAATAGAAATGATGAAAAGAGTAGGGAAAAGGAATTATGCTTCCCATTACTTGATTATTCAATTAGCTCCACTCAAACATGCCTACAAACATAGAAATGGGAAAAATTTTGGGTTGC
Organism: Sequoia sempervirens; assembly: GCA_007258455.2. Taxonomy (NCBI): domain Eukaryota; kingdom Viridiplantae; phylum Streptophyta; class Pinopsida; order Cupressales; family Cupressaceae; genus Sequoia; species Sequoia sempervirens. Next base: position 49,813 of record VDFB02033098.1, read on the forward strand.
ATTTGAGGTTTGCTTTAGTTAGACCCCCGTTTTGGTGTTTCTACCTCCACAAACAACCAGAATTCCACAAGATATAGAAATTGATAAAGAAAGTAGAAAGGAAGTAGCACAACTAGATAGAAATCAAAGACAACTAAAATGTTATCTGATAAGCATGATGATGCAACGAAATAGAGAAATACAATGTTACCTTCCCAACTACAAGCTCTCAAGGCCAATAGCGAAAGGGATATAGTGACACTACCATGTAGAGAAGATGAAATGTGCTTCCCATGACATGATTATTCAATTATCTCCACTCAAACATGCCTACAAACATAGAAATGGGAAAAAAATTGGGTTGTATTTGAGGTTTGCTTCAGTTAGACCCCCGTTTTGGTGTTTCTACCTCCACAAACAACCAGAATTCCACAAGATATAGAAATCGATAAAGAAAGTAGAAAGGAAGTAGCAAAACTAGATAGAAAGCAAAGACAACTGAAATGTTATCTGATAAGCACGATGATGCAACCAAATAGAGAAATACAATGTTACCTTCCCAACTAAAAGCTCTCAAGGCCAATAGCGAAAGGGATATAGTGACACTACCATGTAGAGAAGATGAAATGTGCTTCCCATGACTTGATTATTCAATTAGCTCCACTCAAACATGCCTACAAACATATAAATGGGAAAAAAATTAGGTTGTATTTGAGGTTTGCTTCAGTTAGACCCCTGTTTTGATGTTTCTACCTCCACAAACAACCAGAATTCCATAAGATATAGAAATTGATAAAGAAAGTTGAAAGGAAGTAGCACAACTAAATAGAAAGCAAAGACAACTGAAATGTTATCCGATAAGCATGATGATGCAACCAAATAGAGAAATACAATGTTACCTTCCCAACTACAAGCTCTCAAGGCCAATAGTGAAAGGGATATAGTGACACTACCATGTAGAGAAGATGAAATGTGCTTCCCATGACTTGATTATTCAATTAGCTCCACTCAAACATGCCTACAAACATAGAAATGGGAAAAATGTTGGGTTGTATTTGAGGTTTGCTTTAGTTAGACCCCCATTTTGGTGTTTCTACCTCCACAAACAACCAGAATTCCACATGATATAGAAATTGATAAAGAAAGTTGAAAGGAAGTAGCACAACTAAATAGAAAGCAAAGACAACTGAAATGTTATCTGATAAGCATGATGATGCAACCAAATAGAGAAATACAACATTACCTTCCCAACTACAAGCTCTCAAGTCCAATAGCGAAAGGGATATAGTGACACTACCATGTAGAGAAGATGAAACTTGACAATCCTACAATAACAATGGTGTCACAATGAGAGTACACTTTTGGAGCCAAGTGAGAATCTTGCAACATGAAGAACAATGGTGTATAAGCAAGAGTGAAGTGAGAATGAGAAAGTGAAGTATTATAATGTGAGAGAGAGCCTAAAAGAATGAATGAGAGATAATGAATTGAGTTTGAATTGGTGAAGTGGAGGCAAGAGTCTAATTTTCATTGGTCAAGGCGGGTAGATGATGTTACCTTTTGTAACTGATGGAAAAAATAATGGTTCTACAGATCCTAAGGGCAAGAATCCTGACAAGACAAAAGCACAATGTGCACGTGTACCTGAAAAAAATTCCTCCACCGATGTAAAAAGATGCGAGGTGGAAGGGACAAGGTGGTGGTGGTTTACTTTGCATCATTGGGTTTATATTTTATAAGGTAGGGGTAAATAAATGGGTAATTTTCCTAGGGTGAAAATTTGCACCATTACAGGATCAAGACTAAAATTGAAAATAAATTTGAATGATGGAATAAGAAATTTCTATCCTTAGTGAGAAGGATGCAACTTGTATGCCAAAAGGTTCTCTCATCCTATAGTTTATACTTTGCCTTAGTATGGCTCTTCAACAATTACTAGGTCAATGAAATTCAAAAATAATTAGGCATTTCTTATGGTCTAATGGTAAAGGTAAAAGAATGAAGCATGCAGTTAAAAGGGAATGGTGTTGTGTTGATAAGGCATCAGGTGGTCTTGGTCTAAAAGACCTTAGATTGCACATAATGGCTCTAGCTTCAAAATGGATTATCAAAGCAATGGGAGGGGATAAAACCTGGAAGGTCCTTGTAAGAAATAGCATAAAGAATGTTGTCCCTAAGTAGGCAAAGTCCTGGAAATCTCTTCCATTTTGTGACCTCCTTAGTATTAAACTTCCTATCTCCCCTTCTGGCTCAAATGTCTTCAAAAGCATCTAGAAGGCCTGGAAACACTTAAAGAAAAACATTACAAATTTCCATTACACCAAGAATAATATGATTTACACCCATAGGTCTATATGATGAAACCTTGAACATAAGAGAAAACCCCTTTCCTTATTACAAGGATGCTCTACTAAAAATTGGTCCAAAAAAAGTATTACTTTCTTCAATGACATTAAAATATGGATATCTAAAGGACATTTGAAATGAATTATGCAATGAGTATAATTTGTCTCCCGCTAATTGGATAACATACACAATGATAAAAGAGGCTTGTAAAGATATGAATTTCCTTGTTGAATGAAAATACGATAAGGAACAATTCCAATGGTATGATGGTAGTCCACTCTTAAAAATAAATATTAAGTCAATCTACAACCTCTTGTCTAATCAACATGCTATAATAGAACATGTAAATAAAATTTGGGGCACTAATATAAACAAGAATGAATGGAATAGAATCTTCAAGAAAAAATTGGGCAAATAATCTAGAACCAAAAATGACATGTTTCAAATGGTTGTTATTATTTCAAAAGTTACCCTATAAAATTGATATTTCTGATATAGAATTTGCAGCATTTATAGAGTTCCAAAAAGAATTAAGCACATTTTTTTGACCTTTTATACAAAGGAAATATGGAAATGTTTTTGTGAAAGGTAGAATATTTGGGGAAAGAATAATAATCTTAGCTTGGATAGAATTTTATTTGGAACTGATAATAAAATTGGAAAGGATATTTATATGTTTTGGATTTGTCTCTCTACTGAAGTTTTATGGGAAATTTGGAAGACAAGAAATGAAGACAAATTTAAGGGGGTTAGAAGGGCCCTTACTGAGTCTGCTAAAAGAATCACATTTCATAATGTTTCCACATAGGTTTCCCTCACCCTAGAAGTATCCAAATGCAAATTCCTCAAATTAATGGAGGATGGTACAATAAGAATTAGCATGCATGAAGTCAAATTTGGCCATACATGGCAAATAGGACAACCCAAAATTGAAGTTTTCCTAAATGCTCTACAAGAGTTCTAGAAAGAATACAATAAAAATTTTGAAAAGAAAAAGCATTCAAAGATGGAAGGACCTTGTATGCTTACCAAGGATGACTACACAAATGAAGAGTTCATTGTAGCTAAGACACTATTGGAGTTAAGGAACCAGGAATCCAATAGTGAAGAATAGAGCAATGATTTTTTGTCAAAATACAAAAGTTTTGTGTATATGTTGTAAGCAAATAGTATAGTGTATATATTGTAAAGATAAAGCATATGGATATACTGTAAAAAGTAGAAAATATATTGTATGCAAGTTTTAAAAGTTAAAATATATAGGCTAAAACTGTAGAACATGGATAAAAAAGTAGATATGACTGTTGAAAAAATATGTAAATTTTTGAGTTTGCACTATCATCAATACAAAAAAAATGTTCAATAAAAGAAAAAATTTATATATGAAATAATATACAATCACTCTTTAAGTTATCTATATTATTTTTTTTTGTTTTTGAACACACTATAAATTTTTTTTGTTTTTGAACACACTATGTAATTTATTAATTGAATAATTATATCCTCTAGAAAGTTGGCCACTCAATTGAGGAAGTATTGTTAGCCTATTTTTGACAAAATTCTAAATGGTCATGATAATAGTTTATTAGAACCTAAGTAAGGGTAAAATGTTTCCAAAAGATGAAAGAAAGGTTTCAATTGGATGTCTTTTATTCATAATGTCTTTAATCTTGAGAAGGAATTTTGGACTTGTTCAAAAAGGTTTTCACTTTCTTGGGCCATGTTGCATGAGTCTTGGGCCACATTGTATGAGTCTTACAGGGAAGTTGTTTTAGGGAAAAGTTGAGTCCTATTATGACTATGTCAAGTTTTTTAGGGTTTTCTATTGGTTGTTTTACATCCATAGTTTCAGCAAGCTACAATGGTGGCCAGGGGGTTTATGGTGCAGTTTGGAACCCTCTAAATTTGTGGAAATGGTCAAGAAGCTCATGATTTTTTAGTTTTTCAATTTGATATGGAAGCATGCACGTGGAAGATAGGGAGGTTAATAGGTCTGCTTATTCTATGAATCCTTATCTCTAGCATGAACTAAATACTTGTGGCTTTCAATAATTATATGCTTTTGGCGATGATTCATTGTGCTTACATGGGAAGTGCATTCATAGTAGCACAAAATATATGAGGGTCAATGAACAAAGATATAATAACTCCACACACATAATAGAAATTCCATTTTTTGGAAACCATGCATGTAATGCTACAAATTCATCATATGGAGATTCAATATTGATTGATTATCAAGGAAGTAAATTAGTTGTTTGTGATGATAAGCAGACCATCTGCTGAGTATGCAAAGTCTAGAAGAACAACATTGGACAGTGACAGTTACTATTTTCTATTGTTTCTCATTCTTGTTTCGCATCAATGGAAAGGAAGGACAACTATCTCATGAAAGGAGAAATGCAAAGAGAAATGATAGGAAAGAAGACATTGTTTTATTGAGCATGATACAATCCTTCCACTATTAATACAATGAGAGCTAAATATAGTGATATTTCATTGAAGAAGCCTGAAATAATGCAAGTTACTTAGGATATTGATAAAATAATGACAATCTAAAAAGAGGACAGGTTAAGCTCCAAGTCCATGAAAGTTAAGTGAGAAAGGCAGTGTTATCCATGGTGGAAACTCATGAAAAATGCATGGTAATTGTGGATGATAGTCTTAAATACAAAATATGGTAGATTGCAAGAATAGAGAGCAGAAATGAATCAATGGATTAGGGACAATTGTAGTGCAAGATTGTGCTAACCCTGTATCTAGCACTTGTAGTTGGTTCAAGATAATTTGAGGGATTCCAGAGAAAGAACACAAATCAAAGATAATCACCATACAAGTGACAGTAATAGTAGAGGGCAGCATGTCATGATAGAGATAGGTCTTGACAGTGAAGAGGATACTCAATCACAGTCTCCAAAGATAGTTGCAAGAAAGAAAACAAATAGCAAGTTGATGAGAGCATGAGGATAGTCCTATGTATAGCATGGTAACTATTGAAAGAGGAAAACCAATGACAAAGTTTGAAGAAGACTTATCAACATGCAGTCAAGGTCTATTAAAAGATGCAGGTCTGAGGCATAAGAGGACAAGATTTCTAAATGGTGGGATTTTGATGACAGTCCATAAATGGATTCATGGAAAAAATATGACAGTCTATAATGCATGATGATTACCAAAGTGTTCTAACAATTAAGGAGAAGGTACAAATTTTATTTTTTATGATCAGCAATAAATGAAAAAGTAAATGATAGAATTTCTATGCATATAGCATTTCCCTGTGTCAATGAAGTTTCACCTTGAAACAATTTAGTACTGGTAGAAAGTATAAAGGAACAATGTGAGGCAATAGAGGTTGGGAGTCTCAAGGACAACAAAGGTACATCAATATCAATGAAATAATATGAAGATAGAGCAGTTTAAATGGTAGATTTAATCTTGCTTGGAAGTTATGAACATTTTCATAAGTTTTCAAATGGAGAAGATTCATCAAGATCTAGCTATTCTTAATATTTGAAATTCTTGCTAAGAATTTTGATTGTCAATACTTGGGTCAATTCATCTTATGTTTCCACAGATTGTAGGGGTTATAAGAGTAATAACTTTTGATGTGAGCAAGAATAGTAGTTATGGTAGGGGTTTCGTAGTTTTTTTCTCTCTTTTTTTCAATACATCAGCTAGGTAGATTAAACTCATGAGATACTTTGAGTGGATAGGAGGTAATTGATGGAAGGAATAATTGGGAAAATCTGAAGCTACTGTAATATGATGAAACCTATGAGCTTCTTGAGGGATCTTCACAAGCATCTGAGGCTATAATTTTATGTGTCAGTATTGAGGATATAGGTGTGGGAATTCATTTGTAGACACAAGAGTATGTATGCATACCGTTTATGCAAGCTAATAGTTCCACATCTTGTCTGTATGGAGGAACAGTTACCAAGTATCATTTGCATTTGCTTGAAATCCCAAGGATCACAGTCATGTAGAAGCTAAGAGTTTAGTTAATTATGTATTGCAAGGAAATCTTATTTGTAGTAGATCCTTATTTGTGAGACATCATGAAGAAGGAGGGAAAAAGGGACAATTCATGTTAAGTCTTATGCGTGCAAGAGGGTGGAGCAGCAAGACAAAAGGATTATGATAATGTCTCAACATTATGGGTAGTGCATGGGTCTAAACACATAATGGTTATGTTATTTTTTTTCAAGCAAAATTTTACTATTTCCAAGAGCTCATAGTAATAGTTACTAGCCAAAGGTGGCAGAGGATAATGAAAGGTTATGGGTCTACATAAAGTAATAATGCAGGGTTTTGAGATTGATGCTCAGTTTAAGTCTGGGTCTCAACCTTTGGATCCAATCAAAAGCAAGGAGTGGAAGTTACTAAGTAGCTTAAGTGGTAGTCCCATAAGGCTTAGATACTGTAGTGAGCAGTATATGATGCAGAAAAAGCATGGTAGTGATGACTAATTGGAGTTCCATGACCGCAGTTACTAGTGATAGGATCATAGTACATGAGTATTTCTAGACAACCCATAAATTAGTATGCAAAAATCAATGTATAAGAGTTAAGAGTTGGTTTTCCTTTCACAAAAGATAGTTTTGATATGACATGCAAGATATGTCAGTGATAATAGCATAGTATCCAAATTTTTGATGTAAGAGATATCTAGTGGAAGTGTCCAGTCTGCTTCAAATGGATCTATGATGGCTAATGAGTAGGAATACTGGTTTTTGTAAGGAAAGAGCTCTTACTCATGCACTAAAGACATTTTGAAAGACACACTTAAGAAGTGGGAAAGTATCTGGAACTGAAAGATAAATTAAATATTGGCTGACTACTAACGAATCATGGAAAAAGTACAAGGTTTAGTGCATGAAAAAATTTTTGGGTTGAAGGATAATCTTTAGGACAAGATGACTACCAGATAATGAAAGCTTAAATCGCAAGGTTGAAAGGCCTAGAGAACTATTTTTAGAGGTGTTTACAATAATTTTAAGCCTATTTAAGAGGCTGCATGAGTATAACTACAAGTTGGGTGAAAGTAAGAGCCAAAAACACACAGTTTGGTAGTTTTGAACCCTCAAAAGTAGGTTTTTGGTTTTGCAAAACCAAGAATTTTAAAATCTCTTGAAAGGATGATAAGGATAAAAGGTTGAGATTTTCAAGGGGTGTTTTTGGAATTTATGAAAGAACTTAAGCAGTTTGGTGTCATCAATGAGTAATTTGAGGATATGTCAAATAGGTTGAGAGAAAATATGGTAGTTTGACCCATTTTAAGGCACTTGAGGGCATCTAGGAGCTGTTTGTGAAGCCTTGGTGGTAGAGGAGGTCAAGGAAGAAATTTTTCAGCACTCAAACAACTTTTTGAAGCTTGTTAAGGGGCTACAAAGTAGGGGTTTTTATTTTGGATGACCAAGGGAGGTTTGACTCAGCAAGATGAAGTGGAAACCTAACTTTTCCTTCTCAACACATGTTCCTATCTTCTTGTAAGTTGTTGAACAGCATAAAGGAAAGCCTTAGGCAGTTTTTCACTGGTTCTTTTTCTCTCTTAGCTACTGATTGTAACTTTCTAAAGTTCTTTTCAAGCTCGAGCAGAAAATTGTAACTCATTTTCAAGCTTGCAAAGTTGTATGTAACACTTTTTTTATCAATAGAATAAGCTATTTTACCTTCTCATTTTGTTGTTTATTGTGCAAATCTTCTAAATAGTTGATAATTTGTCTTGTGGTGATAGTTTCCCCCTTGACTTATGTCCTATTTTCCTTTCCTTTGAGCAGAAAGTATGCATTTTTGCAAGTCATAGTTTGTGTTAACAAGTTAGAAATAGATTTTATGTTGTAATACTGCTCTTAACTCCTTCTAAACACTATTTTTAGCATACCAATCCTTGTTATGAAACACTTTTGTAAAGACATATGAAAATGATGAGTTGTCTAAGTGTTGAGTTTAGATTGTTGATCATTTTGAGTTCAAACAGTAGTGTAGGTTTTTGAAAGAATCATTTGGTGTATCACATTTTAGAGTTTAGGTTTCATTTTCATGTTATCCTTCTCTCTTTGCCTTAGAAAGCATTAATTTGGTTAGTTTAGGTGAAGTTACTATTATGCCCTGCATACACGCCCCAACTTTTGCTTGGAAAAGTTGGGGACCCCCTCCATTTTTCTTTGTTTCATGGTTTGTTTTGTCGTGGTCATCCTTTGTCGTTCTTGTTTTTGTTCTTTCTCGTGCCTTGTTCATTTTCTTTGTCTTTGTAAGATTCAGGCATTAGACTGGAACCTGAACAAGGAACCTTTCCAAGGTTCCTATTCCTGGTTTTGTCCTGATCTCGGTTCCCCGCTTTTCCTTTGGGTGTTGTTTGGGTTTGCACCCCTTGTCTGGTCCCGAACCTGACCCTTGTCTCTTCGTCAGTGTCTTCTTGCCTCGTCGTCTCGTTTCTTTTCACCTCATCATTTTCATATGTCTCCATCCTCATCCTTTTGTCGTCTTTTTACCATGCTCAGTTCTTGTGTTGTTTGTTTGTCTGGTTTCCTTTGTTTGTTTTCGTCTTCTCCATTTCTCTGCATCTGGTCTTCCATCGTTTATTCTTTTCTTTTGTCTTCCCTTTATTTTTCAATTTTTGTGTTTAAAACCCCAAAATACAAAAAAATGAGGAAAACACCAAAATGAAATAAAAATGCTAAAACTTGGAGAAAATACAAAAAAAATCAAAAAACTCAGAAAACAACACAAAAAAATTAAAATATTTGAAAATAAAAAAATAATATTTTCCAAATAAATATATATATAATAATAAATAAATAAAATCTTAATTAATTAAGATTTTTAAAGGGCCTTTTAAATAAATAAAGATTAATTAATTAATCTTTTAATTTAATAATAATAATAATAAGTAATAAACAAATCCTTTTAAACATTTAAAAGGATTTATAAATCTAAGAAATTTAAAAAAAATTAAAACCTAGAAAAAATTTAATATATATATATATATATAATAATAAATAAATCTTTTAAAATCTTTATTTTAAAAGATTTAATAAAAGTTAAAATTAAGTATAAATCTTTTAAATTTAACTTTAAAAGGTTAAAAAATCATAAAAATAGAATAACCTTTAAAAAATCAAAAAAGAAAAAAAAAATTAAAAACGAAATATAAAATAATAAAAGTAAAAAATACATGGGAGGCTCTTCGTCGGGTTCAGAACGAATTCCAAATCTAGTATTTTAATTCCAAAATGTTTGGTGTCAGAAATGGCCCCAACCCCACCTTAATAAAATAAAAAAAAAAAAAAATTGAAAGCAGAAACAATATTGAACCAGACACAAAAACAACAAAAATGAACCCATCCAAAAATGGTTCTGGTTCTTCCCTAGAAATGGTTCTGACTCCGACTCCACCTGGTGCTAGCTCCCACTTTGATCCTACCATACGCAGAGCGTGAAGCATAGGTGAGGTGTGTGAACTGTTTTACAAAATGCCTCAAAGAGTTATCATCACACGGAGTCAAACGTCCATCAATCTACTATGAGATGTCTTTCCTGAAGTGGCCTTGAGAAATTTTCAAGCCAATCTCACTGACAAATGCGACCCTGGTAGACATGTATGCAGAGTGTGGAACCACGCATAGACAAGGTGAATGAACTATTCGATAAAACATCTCTCACAAATGTAATCTCATCGAATGCCATATTTACAGAAGTTGCACCTAATGGATTTGATGAAATGGTTTTAGCAAAACACGCACAAACGGTATTTGCTGAAAAGGCATGAGAATAGCACAGGCACCCAAGAAGGGGTGCTAGGAATGGGAGTTTGGAACAGGGTTTGAAACATCCATTGATGCACAACTACCCCGATAAACATGCATGTCAAATCATGAGAAGTGGACAAGGGTGCACAAAACTGTATTTGTTGAGAAGGCTTAAGAAACTTTGAGGTGATGCAAAGCCAAATTCATCAACCTCTGCTAGCATCCTTCACCCATGATAAAATGTGGAAGCCTGTAACAAAGCATGAATCTTCCTGCGAAAAGGCAGCACAGAAGTAGGTTTTATGTCATGTCGTAATTGAAGGAATTCACAAAATGAAATTGTTTTGAGGCTTTAATAAATTTTAAACAAATACAATTGGCAGTTGAAAAGCCAATTTCCACAACCTCTTTCAACACCCTCCCTTCCACGCCAAAGCAGGAGTTTTGAATCAAGAATGGAGGAGCATCGCATGTTTCCAAGATGCCCTGGTAATTGAGCATGCATGTGGGAATATGCATAACACATGAACTGTTTGACCAAATGCCTCTGAAAAAAATGGTCTCATGGTTTGGAACGATTGTAGAATCTACACAAATTTGAATTTGTTGAAAGGCTTTGAATATTCCCAAGCAATTAATGTTCAAGGAGATTTGAAATTTAATACCCTGCCAAATGTGCATGCAAGTTATGAAGGAAGAAATAAGGCGTGGAGGGCTGCATAATAAAAAAAGAACATTAAATGTTTTACAGAATGCCTCAAAGAAGTGTGGCCTCAATGGAATGGTGATCGCAGGAAATACAGAAAATAAACTAGTTGAAATGGCTTTCGAAACTTTCTAAACAAGTTTATTTTGGCAGGGATAAAGCCAAAATCGATGACCTTCATCGCTTGCTCACGCCAATAAGGGGTTTTGGTTAGATTGGGGATATGCAACAACCTCGACAAACATGAATACATAATGTGAAACGTTGACAAAGCGATAAAACTATGCACAGAATGCCTCAAAGAAATGGAATCTCATGGGATGTTGTTGATTGTCGGATATGCACCAAATGATCTATTGAAAAGGTTTTAGAAAATTAAAAGCAAATGCTATTGGCTCATGTAGAGCCAAATTCCATAACCTTTGTGGACATTCTCTTTCCTGCGCCATAATCGAAGCTTTAGAATAGAGCATCAATTCCCATTAAAGCACGAAAGCAATAAGGATTTTGTCAAGTGTTATAGCTGCAAGTTGTCCTGTTGAACATACCCATGCCAGAGCAAAGAAGAAATGGGCTAAGCATGGACTTGGGATGATAATTTTTTCAATGGATGCTTCAAAGAGATTTGGTTTTACCAAATGTTTCCACCAAAGGGTTTTACGCCAAGATATTGTTAATTTTATGGTTACCCCTTTATGATATATTTATCCATTAAAAGGACATGGCAATGATTGCCTCTAACTGGATTTCATTTGGATTTTTGAAGAGCTTGTATGAAACAAAGACTTGAGTTTTACCAATTCTACAAAAAAAAAAAGGGTTTCGAGATACACATCTTGAGTGGTTGTGATTATCTCTAATCTTTGCAGGGATATGACTTGAGAGGGCTCGTGGTCTGATAAGGAGATTCAAAAGCCATGATAATACCATCACGTATCTTAAATATAGGGGTATATTAGTTTAACCATTGTATGAAGAAGCATTCAGAAAAGCAACGTCAATTACAATCTTGACCCAAACCTAGAAATTAAATGTTGAAGTTTCGAATACAACAGATTCAAAGCCTTTGTTCATCTCGGTACAGAGGACCCTTTTGGCAGGAAGATAAAGAAATCTGAGCTCCAAAATTGTGCAATATGAATTGATTGATTTTATAAATTTCTCAATTGGGTAAAAATTTATTCATATGTTTTAAGTTATTCAATCCTTGTAGTTTAAATATAAATGAATTAATTAGTTATGTTCCTTTTTTTTCATATAATCTAAGGAACAGAATGGTGTTAAGTTTTGGACTCGCATAGAACATTAAATTTCTAAAAAAGGGGGTTTTAATTATTTCAATAAAGGAATTCTGAGGTTCATTAACATTTAATTGAAATAATCTGAAATCAATTATTAATACAAACCGTATGTCGAATCAGAAAAAAAAATTATGGGTTTTTTTCGCACATGAGTTAAGATCTTATAACTAAGGTTTTGGCTTCTGGGCAATTCGGTAGAGTGTGGTAGCATCCGATATGCGTGTGTATGTCGAAAAGACCCCTTTTAGAGGTGTCACCCGCTTGCCATCACCTAATGTCCTAGTACCCCCTAAATATAACCACCAATAAAAAATTTAAAAAACACCTAAATATGTCACTTTTAATATCTAATTAAAACTCTTTTATCATTCAAATCCGCTCAAAAGTGAATGGGTCTAATTCATGTTAGCACCTTCTACAATCAATTTGGCACCCATTACAAATCACTCCTACATATTAATCTCCTTACTAAAGCACCGGACACCAAACACATTACACCCCAAATAATCTTTATTTGGGGTCCGATTGACGCATATGACTAATGTTTTTTTGTGGGTATCCCATCCTAACCATTTGCTTTACCACGCGCTATCTAGAAGGTTCCTGGCGATGGAGAAGGTTGCGGATGGCAACGGCTCCCCACAGCTCCTCCACGTGCACACGGCTCTAGGTAACATCTAACATCGTTTACCTTTGAATATGCAAACAATGGTACTGTTTAATCATTTTCTTCTGCATCTTTCATGACCCGTGAAGGGTTTATTCGATGGTTAAGACCCATGAAGGGTTTGTTCGACAATTGATAAATTATTACTGCTTGTCTATGAAATAAATCATGCATCTTACATGCATCTCGCCATGTGTTGTTTTATTTTGCTAATGTCATGGTACTGGCATTATACACACGGGTTTTTTTTGGGGTAAAATGATTTCCTGTCCTCATGTTACCGCGCGCTCACAACGTGGTAAATTCGACTGTATCATGATTTTGTCTACAGAAATGATAACGAATTTTGTGGGTTTGTGAAAACCCTTGCTTTGTTTTTCCAAATACGGGTTTTATTGTGCTTAAATTATTAAATACGACCTGGTAAAGTCGATTGTCTCATGATTTTGTCTCCAGAAATGATCAGGAACTTCGTGGGTTTGAACACATGTCTATAAAAAAACCCATGTCACTTTGGGCATAGATCGACAAACCCATTAAAAATAAAGATGTTTTTGTCAAAACCCTTGCATGGTTTTTTCCAAATTCGTGTGCTTAATGAATTAATCTCATGAAACCCTTGTTTGGAATATTCTGCATCTATCTCAAAAACGAATTCGTGAAAACCCTTGCTTGGCTTTTTCCAAATTCGTTTGCTTAAGGAATTGATCTCATGAAACCCTTGCCTGGAATATTCTGCATCTATCTGAAAACGCACTTCTGTATTCCTGCGACTGACAAATTATTACTATGAAACCCTTGGTTAATTTCTTTTGCACCTTTATGAGAAACCCAATACATACATACATACATATATGTATGGTATG
>VDFB02033099.1:0-19417 GCA_007258455.2 Sequoia sempervirens
ACAAAATGTCACAAATCACTAGTTTGCATCATCTTCAAATTCCTCACAATTTAGCTGCTATAGGTGCCTGAAAGTGAACATTTAGTTAAAAAAAATTAGTTCAATGTCTAGTTTGGCCAAAAATTGTAAATCAGTATTGTGAGATCACCCCACCCATAACTACATTAACATGCATGGTATACTTCATTGGATAATGCTAGTAGATTTCACTTTCTCACCTTTAATATTGTAATGAAGCTAAGGTAGTGGAACAACTTCCTACACTAATCTTGAGAGGAGAATAACACAAAAAATTTATAGATCTTTAACAGTTACAAAAACTTAAACTGAAATAAACACAAATGTCATGCATACCACAACACAGAGATTTACATGGGGAAAACCCTTTTGAGAGAAAAACCCAACTCAAAAATCTACCCAATATATTATTCAGAAATCACAAAGATTACAATATACTTGCGAGAGAATGCTTCCATAGGAGTATCACCAACGAGGAGATCTAGAGACAACATGACCTCTGTCGGACTCTCGAGAATACATCACAAATACCTGACCATAATAATACAATTCCCTAGTAAAAATAGGTTTTCTTCTAGGGCATGTCAAAACAAATAAAATATCATCGTCAAAATATGAAGGACATAATGATGAGCGGTCTATATTTACAATAATAAAATATAAATATGTTTTTTCCTTTCATAGGTGTTTCCCTCAAGCCCTCACTAGGGCGGGCTTCCCTTAGACCCCAACCAGGGGGGTGATACCCCTAGAACCCTCATGGGGGGATCCCCCTACATCCCCCCCATCATCGTCGGATGAAAAATACCTTATGTAAAGTAACTTATGTAATTGCAAGGTTGAGACACATTTTCTCAACAAATCTCCCAATTGTAGAACACCTTGCAAATACAATGGGAGGGTGTATAAACATCATCTCTTAATTGCTAGGTGTTGAAAGGCCCATAGTCTTTGAACACCATTTGAACTTATCTATAATCACAAGTTTAGTTAAAAAATCAACAACATTCATCAAAGTCTCTACCTTAACCAACTTTACGCTCCCATCTTCGACCATATCTCTGACAAAATGAGACTATACATCAATGTGTCTGGTCCTGGCATGAAATTTCAGGTTCTTGGATAGACATATTGCACTCTAACTATCACAATAAATTATCACCACGCCTTATTTTATTCCAATACCTAAACACAATCTCTTAAGACAAATGGATTCCTTATAATCATGAGTAGCTTCCATATACTCTACTTTAGTAGTGGACAAAGAAACCATATCCTATCGCTTACCCGTCCAACTGATTGCACCACCCAATAAAGTAAAAACATAAGCACTAGTGGATTGTCTGCTATCAACATCACCTACCTAGTTTGAATCCACATAACAATGACTATCAAATAAAATCTCATCTTCACTCATATTACTATGATAACACAAGGAATAATTTGAGGTACTACGTAAATCGCTGAAGACTCTTTTAACTTCATCCCAATGAACTCTACCAAGATTAGAAATATATCTAGAAATAACTCCCACTACTTGGGCAATGTCTAGTCTATTAAAAACCTTAACATACATCAAACATACAACTGCACTCTGGTAAGGAACTTTACTCATGTCTTCCATCTCAGATGGGGATGTTGGACAATCTGAAATAGATAACTTTGTTCTAGTTGAAACAGAAACACACAATGGTCTACAATTTTGCATATCAAACCTCTGTACAATTAAATAGACATACTTACTTTGGTCAAGCCATAGCTTTCTATTCACTCTATCTCTTTTAATTTCCATCCCAAGAATGTGTCTAGTTGCACCAAGATCCTTTATTTCACATTTAGCAACAAGTCGAGATTTTAGTACTGAAATCATATCTTTCCCTTTACCAATAAATAGCATATCATCAACATATAATGCAATAAACATAAAACTATCACCATCAATTTTATAATAAACATAATGATCTGATTTAAAATACTCAAATCCCAAACTCAACACATATGTATCAAATTTTTGGTTCCAAATCCTAAGACTCTGTTTTAAGCCATACAAATATTTCTTCAATTTGCAAAAAAATTTACTTTTACCTTTCACCACGTAGTGCTTTGGTTGTGTCATATAAATATCCTCCTCCAAGTCACCATGAAGGAAAGTAGTTTTCACATCCATTTTCTTAACCTCTTACAAATCATAAGCAATAGCAATAGAAAGCAAAAATCTAATGGATGCCATTTTTGCAATAGGAGAAAATATCTCACCATAATCAACACCCTCAACTTGGTAGTAACCTTTCGCAACCAACCTTTCTTTGTACTTAAATTAATGCCTCCATCTAAACCAATCTTTTTATTGAATACCTATTTTCAACCAATAGGTTTTCTTCCTTCAGGAAATGGTACAAGATCCCATGTATCATTCTTTTTCAAAGCTGCCATTTCTTCATCCATAGCAATCTTCCAAGATTCTACATCATTCGTACCTAATGCCTCTTCTACTAATCTGGGTTCATCCATGTTAGTATTCAAAGAAAAAATACATCTCCGATCATAGGGTGAATACCTTTCAGGTGGTTGTTTATGCTTTGTAGACCTACGAACAAGCTAAGTTGGATGTTCTTCCTCCTCTTCTGAAGATTGAAATGTAGATGAGCTCTCCTCAATTTCTTGTCTATCCATGGACCTCGATTCAACTTTCTTAGGTGTAGAAAGAAATTGAACCACATCTTCCTATTTACATTATTTTGGCTGCAATGTAATAGAAGAAGGCTTAGTTTCTCTAAAAATAACACTTCTACTATGTATTACCTTCTGTGCAATAGGATCCCAAAGCTTGTATCCTTTCACACCATAACTCTATCTGATGAAGATAAATTTCATAGCCTTGTTCTCCAACTTTTTTTGCTTCTCCTTTGGCACATGTGCATATGCCTCGCAACCAAAAACTCTAAGATGCCTTAATGGAGGCTTGTGGCTTGACCATGCCTCTATAGGTGTGTTATCAATAAGATCTAATGTAGGAGATCTATTAATCAGGTAACAAGAAGTGGAAATAGCTTCAACCCAAAACCTTTGTTCTAGAGTAAAACCACTCAAAATACTCCTAGCCTTCTCCATTAGTGTTTTGTTCATTCTTTTTGCAACTTCATTCTACTATGGAGAATACGGAGTTGTCTTTTGTCTATGAATACCACAATCTTTACAAAATCTCTCCAAATCATTGGAGAAAAATTCACCACCATTATCATTCCTCAAACATTTTATTTTCTTTCCAGTCTAAAACTCAACCATTTCTTTAAATTCCTTAAATTGATTGAAAACTTCAAATTTACTCTTTAGAAAGTATACCCATGTCCTTCTATTGTAATCATCAATAAATGAAACATAATATGTGGATTTACTAATTGAAGGAATATCTACAAGACCAAAGACATCACAATGCATAAGATACAATATGCCACAAGATTTATGAGAACTCGAGTAAAACTAAACACGATTTTATTTTCCATAAATGCAATGCCCATAGAAATCAAATTCAATATTACAATCAGATAACCCTTCAACAAGGTTTTTATTTTTCAAAGTCTTTAGACCCTTTTCTCCAATGTGGCCAAGTCTCTAGTGCCATAACATATATTTCTTTGTAGGTAACTTTGATTCAAAAGAAAGAGCACCCTTGGGTACCCAAAATTCATGACCATTTGTTGAAGGTGAAATTCTCAGTTCTTCCATAGACTTGCTCTTCATAGAAGTACTATTGCACTCAATAGTGCATACATCAAGCTCATACAATGTGCCATATCTAACACCTCTAGCAATCACCATAGAACCTCTGACCATCTTGCATCCTACATCAGAAAACACTACCTACACACCTGCATCTATTAGTTTTCTCATAGATAACAAATTTCATGCTAAACTAGGGATATGCAACACACCATTAATCATTTTTATTCTACCATTAGGAAATTTTATTTTAACTTTATCATGGACAAAAATGTCTAAATGAGAATCATCACCCAAGTACACCTTGCCTCCATCAAATTCTTCATATTCAGAAAACCAATCTCTATTAAAGGTCATATGGAAAGATGTACATGAGTCAATTAACCATGCATCATTACCTACACGAGTTGCCAAAGTTGCTATGAATGCATCACCATCTTCCTTCTCAGACTCAGAATTAGAATCAAATTTCTTCTTTTTCTTAGCTCAGGGAGTGTCTCATAGATTCGACATACATTTCTCAAGTGATCTAAATTTCTATGAATAGATTCATGTATTGTTGGCATGTTTTGGTTTGGAAACAATGGTTGCGGCAAAGGAGGATTTGGAGGGTTTTCATCTTGAGTGGGGTTAGGGTTTTCATGTTGAGTGGGGTTGGAATCAGCCATTCTTAAGCCTATTAATTGATAATTTTTTTCAAAATTAACAATCATTTTAATGCAATAAAAAACCTATTAAAAATTCCTATTTTTGACTAAAATTCACAAAAAAACAATGCAAAACTAGTTAAATTGAAGAAAAACATTAAAATCTGTAAATACCTTTAAAAAGTGATTGATTTGAGCAAAAATTTTGACCTCCAAATGGATATACAAGTCGTTAAATGCAAAAACCGCACGCAGACTATGGAAGAAATGAGCTCTTGAGTTTTTTGTTTTTTATTTTATAAAACAAGAAATGGATATTCATTTACTTTATGTAGTTTTTTAATAACTAGTCAGGTCTGGGACCTAACCACTATATACATATTGGTGGTTTTTTTGAAATGTAAGAATCATTTATTATTTTATATTATAATATAAAATTATTGGAACCTAGGAAAATGGGGGATATGGTGATCAAGTGCTATCACACCCCACTTTCAAAGCTTCCACTCAAGGATAACCCTAGAGATCTCAATGTAAAAGGGAAAGAGATCTTGCAATAGGGTTGTCCTAGGGTTTGAATATGATCCAATGAGGGGTTCACCACCAAGTGTAAACTTGGAAAAGACAATGAAATGCAAGATGTAATACAAAACCCTAATTGAATGCAAATTAACACTAAATGACCTAGAAAAGTGAACAAAACAACACAAAAAACTATAAAATAGAAAGTGTGCACCTAGGAATCCAGAGAAGACAGAATGGAGGTCTAGAATTTTGGAAAATCTACTTTTACTACTGATTGGGACTCATTCACCAAGTTAGGCGAATCAGTCCAGTTTCTGGGAAAATGTGCAGAAATAAAAATCTGCCAAAAGGGCATCCAAATCTACAAAATCTTGAAATCTGACTAGAACTAGGACTCATTCGCCAGAAGTAGGGAATCAATCTAGTTGGGATTTTCTAAAGCTTCAAAAGTTCATTCTGCTCTTCTCTGTCTATTCTATCCTTCTTGACTAATTTTTGGATCCAACTCTCTGATTTGTAATTTGTAGGTGATCTCTAATGTTCTCCAAGGCTTGATGACAACTTTGACAACTTTGATCACTTGACAAATTTTCTCCAATCTTGCTCCTTATGAAACATGCAACCTAAACCTACAAATCACACACAAAGGAGAGGGGAAAATGTTGTGGGGTTAGTGGATATGGGTTTTCCTTGGTCAAACCCCTTATTGGTAATTAAACCTTGAAATGAAAGAAAATATGAATGGATAATGATGAATGAACAAATAGCAATGTTGCAACTCACCA
Organism: Sequoia sempervirens; assembly: GCA_007258455.2. NCBI lineage: Eukaryota > Viridiplantae > Streptophyta > Pinopsida > Cupressales > Cupressaceae > Sequoia > Sequoia sempervirens. The sequence goes on from VDFB02033099.1 coordinate 5,696, forward strand.
AACCCTAGAAATAAGGTGTTGCAAATATTCTTGAGATGGATGCAATGGATGTGGCTCTTGACTCTTGATTGAATGATGTTGATCTTGTTTGAAACACTTGCTTGAATCATAAACCCTACATCACAATTGTTAGCACAATAACAAACATGATGGATGGAAAATATTTGACATGATGATTGACACTTGGATGCTGCTCTAAATGTGATAATCTACCCTTGAACTCTCTTGAATGCTCTTGTTAACTTTCTTGAATGCTAGGTGTTGAATATGAGTGAAAGAACCTTGCATTTATACTCAATTATGCAAGAATTCCAAAAATTACAACACTACAAGCTGAAATTAGATCTAGGAGAATAAAATCCTGCCATAAATTTGAATTAATTTTAATTTTTGGCCACACAGGACTCATTCACCCAAGGTGGAAAATTATTCCCATCAGGCATAATGTATGGGACTAAAAATCAAAAGTTCTTAGAAAGGTGTGAAAACCAGTTCAGGGCCAAAAGGTCCAAGTGGGACCCATTTGCCCAAGGTGGTGAATGAGTCTAGATCACTAAATCTAAGGCCACACAAGCCAGAAACACCTTAATTATGATTGGTCAATGATTGATGTCAGGATTATCCTCGAAAAGATGCAATAAATGATGCTTGTGGATGCAAAATAGGGCCAATTAAAGCATAAGAAAGCCCAATTATTAATGACAAGCCTAAAAAAATGTGAAAGTGTTACAAAACTTTTGCATACTCAAATAAAGGAAATGTTAAAGTTTATTTGATTAAAAATAGGTTTATTAAGTTTGATTAGTTGATAAAACCCTAGAAAAGTGTGGAAGTGAATTACAACACTTTAACAAGGTGTTGTTAAAATCCATTAGTTCACAAGGTCCCAAGACTTAATGTGAATGTGTTATCCACATTACAACACTAAATCAAGGCAACATTAAGCCAAAATCACAAGGAGAGCCCAAACAAGCCAAAAAATGTAGAAGGGTTACTTTTTCAGTGACTCCATTTAGCCCCCACTTTAGTGAGAGGATGAACTTGCTTCAAACTCACACTAAAGTATACCAACATGCATCAAGAGGCGTCCAAGTGTACTAATGCCAATAAGATGAGATAACGATCAAGAGGGGTAATCAAGCCCCCAAGATCAAGATCCCATGATGAACCAACATAGGCACAAAAGAACACTCATGTAAATGATATAAAGAACAACAAGGCACAAGCATACACTATCAAAGATGAAAAGAGAAAAGGTAAAAAGATAAAAAAGACTCAGATCAAGCTTCGACCGTTTGTCCATCATGATGTGGATCAGATCTAGGTTGTTTGTTCAAAAAAAAATGCATACTCACTTTGAGATGATGAAACTTCAAGCTATATGTCGGGTGAAAAGTCTAAAAAGGTGAGAAACATACACTCATGGCTGGTATGCACTCACACACACACACACACGAGTGGCTATGGGGAAATTCAAGCCTCGGTCGGGCTTCCTGCTCAAACCATACCAAATTTATACCCCCTAATAACTTTAATAAGATTCCACACAAATGCAAAATGCCAAATAGGAAATGTTAAAAGGATTCTTGCTTAGTTCATCACACGAGGTCTTTAACTTGCGAGACATTGTTCTGATTCCTCAAGAGAGGACAATCAAAAGGGCATAAAATTCACAACTTAGGGGATGCAATGTGTTGCATCAAGCCACTAAGAGGAATGTAATATGCTAAGAGAAATCATGCTCTTGAAGGACATCACACCCAATGTCATCCAAAAAGTAAAACATGCATCGTATGAAGTAAGAAAACTGCACCATGAACCATGAAAAAGAAAAATGTAAAAGGATAATGCCAATGTATGCCCCCACTTTAAAGAAATTACTAAACACCATACTGTGAACAATTACATTAAAGTAGAAAATGATAAATGAATAATAAAGAAGACATGAGAGCTAACTTGGAAATCCCTATGCCAAGTCATATGTTTCCAAGGAAAGCCATGTCATGTAAGAGAAAAGGAAAAGAGAGGGGTTTCCCCCAAAAATGAAAACACCAAACACATAAGGGATCTATGGGTTTGGGGTCAATATGTTCTTGCTACAATGTTTTTAGAAAGCTGGGGACTATCATCATTCCCTAAATACACATAGAACTGGAAGAATGACACAAAGAGAGCAAAAATAAAGAAAAATAAACCTTTCGGGTCAACATGGAAAAAACATGAATGTCTCGATGCCTTGCATCATCCCCAAAAGGAAAAACACAAGAAAAATAAAATAAAGAAAAGTAAAGAAAAATCCTTTTGTTTCAACATGGAAGAGACATGAATGCCTCAACGCCTTGTGCCATCCCCAAAAGGAAAAACACAAGACAAAAGAAAAAGAGATAAAAAGTGAAAAGATAAAAGATTTATGACATAGAGAAGAATGAAGGTACAAATAGAAGAATGTCACAAAGATAAAGAGAGAGAACATCAAATAGAATATCACAGGGGATCACATTACACACATACAATCACACAAAAGAAAATGAAAAAGAAAGAAATAATGCAAAAGACTAGTAAGGCACATGCGATTCATCTTATTAGTAGGTCATTTGCCTCCCAATCTCAGTCTTTATAAGTGGAAGGTGGAAAACGAACCTAAGGGACAACAAAAAATGCATTACTAGGACAAGACTATTTGCTTCTTGCCCCCACTGAGTGCAAGACAAGAATGAGCCGAGGTAGGTGATGGGAAAGGGTCGTGTAATAGTGAGAATAGAATATTCTACAACTATTACATGACAAGGGGTGGAGAAAGATTATGCTATGTAATCACTCGATGAAAATCATTTCCATCAAAGTGAAATATTTTCAATACTAACTTGAATGCACGACACTCATCAGTACTATGTCCAAGAGTTCTATGGTATTGGAAATGTGGAACTTTTTCATCTTTAGGATATAGCACTAGTCTGTCTTTCATTGGTGGTAATGTTATGAGTTCTTTGTTCACAAGCAATTGTAGTTTCCTTTCACATTCAGGTGGTGGACGAAGGGGTCGTAGTTTTTGCAATTTGTAAGGCCTTTTTCACTTGCTAGATTCACTAACTTCTCTAGATGGGATTAGGGCAGGAGGTCCTGAGATGATATTATATTTATCCTTGTTATTTATATTGGTTGTTCTTTAGGAAGAAGGACATTCATATCAAGAGGGGAATCAAAGATCACCGTACCATCACTACGAAGCTTTAGATATTCTTTAGGAACACTTATGTTGTGAGAGGGATCTTGATATCCTAACCCCTTTATGTTTTCATTAGTTGGTATTTGCTTTAGGATTTGGTGGATCTCATGTTCACTTGTGGTATCACATCCTTGTTTACTCAAGATTGTGAATCATTTTCCATATGTTTCTTCAAGATTGTTGGGAGTGTTTGTTACTTTGTTATCATAAAATGGTTGAGTGTTTTCTTGTTTAGAGGAGCTAGGTTCACCTATTGTAGGGATCTTAGGTTCAACTTTTGTTTTAGGATATAAGTAGCCAAAAATCTCAAGGGGTGGTATGGTAGGAGGATTTGGTTGTTTCATGGATGGATAAAAGGATGTGTTAGCTTCAAGGTTGTTAAGACAATCATTTAGGAACATATTCATGATGTCATCATCTTCTCCAATGATGTCAACATCATGAGGAGGACATGCATTAGGAGTTGAGTGAGCATGAGTGAGTTCAATTTCATTAGGACCATTTATGAAAGCGTAGCTTGAGACATCCACTAGGGACTTTAATGACATCTAAGGCTTGCTAAAGCATATATCCATGATGCAAATTTGAGATTCTAAATTATGCAACAATGTGAAATGAAATGATGTAGATGCAATTTTGAATTTAAGCAATGCATAGGGTGAACTAATTCAAACTAGATGCAATGAATAGGATGAAACAAAAGATCTAATAACAACAAACAGAAACTCAGAATCTGAATTGTAAATGCTAGAAAATGTAGTGCAATATGTGCAGAGGGACTGATTCGCCCAGGGTGGCAGTGATGATTTTTTTGAAAATTTTTAGAATTTTTGAATTGAATTTTATTCTTTTTATGTTTTTTGATCTATATTTGAGATGCAAATGTAGATTTTGACTAATTTTCAATGAAATTGGATGCAAAAATGTAAGCTAAAATGAGCTTTCACTAATGAAAAATTAGAAACCCTAGAATACATATTAACTAATGTAAATCCTAATGCAATGTTAATGCAAGCTAAATCTAGGATGAAAATGCACTCCAAACCAGAACTATGATATTCTAAGGGCAGGTTCACCAAAATGGGACCTAGGAAAATGAGGGATATGGTGATCAAGTGCTATCACACCCACTTTCAAAGCTTCCAAACAATCCAATTTCTAGGAAAATGTACAAGAACAAAAATCTACCAAAAGGGTATCCAAATATGTAAAATCCTGAAATCTGACTGGAATTGGGATTCATTCTCCAGAAGTGGCAAATCAGTCTAGTTGGGATTTTCTAAAGCTTCAAAAGTTGATTCTTCTCTTCTTTTTCAATTTTGTCCTTCCTGACTGATTTTCAGATTTGATTCTCTGATTTGTAACTTGTAGGTGATCTCCAATGTTCTCCAAGGTTTGATGACAACTTTGACAAATTTTCTCCAATCTTTCTCCTTATGAAATATGCAACCTAAACCTACAAATCACACAAAAGAGAGGGAAAAATTTTGTGGGGATAGTGGATATGGGTTTTCCTTGGTTAGACCCCTTGTTGGTAATTAAACCTTGAAATGAAAGCAAATATGAATGGAGAATGATGAATGAACAAATTTAGCAATGTTGCAACTCACCAAACCCTAGCAATAAGGTGCTGCAAATATGCTTGAGATGGCTTCAATGGATGTGGTTCTTGACTCTTGCTTCAATGATGTTGATCTTGTTTGAAACAACTGCTTGAATAATAAACCCTACATCACAATTGTTAGCACAATAACAAACATGATGGATGAAATATTTGACATGATGATTGACACTTGAATGTTGCTCTAAAATTCTTAATAATCTACCCTTGAATTCTCTTATGAATGCTTGAATGCTCTTGTGAACTCTCTTGAATGTTAGGTGAGAATATGAGTGAAAGAACCTTGTATTTATACTTAATTATGCAAGAATTCCCAAAATTACAACACTACAAGCCGACATCAGATCTAGGAGAATAAAATCCTCACAAAAATTTGAATTGAATTTGATTATGGGCCACACAGGACTCATTCGCCCAAGGTGGCTAGTGAGTTCCACCGGGCATAATGTATAGGACCAAAACCCAAAAGTGCTTAGAAATGTGTGAAAATCAATTCGGGGCCAAAAGATCTGGGTGGGATCCAGTCGCCCAAGGTGGAAAATGTGTCCTAGATCACCAAATTTTGGCCACACAAGCCAAAAACACCTGAATTATGATTGGTCAATGATTGATGTCAGGATTATCCTCGAAAAGATGCAATAAATGAGACTTGTGGATGCAAAATAGGGCCAATTAAAGCATAAGAAATCTCAATTATTAATTACAAGCCTAGAGAAATGTGAAAGTGTGTTACAACACTCCGAATAAGGCAAGATTAAGATTTATTTTGATTAAAAATAGGTTTTTAAGTTTGATTATTTGATAACATCTTAGAAAAGTGTGAAAGTGAATTACAACACTTCACAACACTTTATCTAGGTGCCATTAAAATCCATTAGTTCACAAGGTTCCAAGACTTAATGTGAATGTGTTATCAACATTACAACACTAAATTAAGGCAACATTAAGCCAAAATCACAAGGAGGGCCCAAACAAGCCAGAAAAAGTAGAAGGGTTACTTTTTTCATGACTCCAATTATATTATATAATATATTATATATATTAAATTATTATATTATATTATTATATTATATTATTATATAATATAATATATATATATATATATAATATTATATATAATATATTATATTATTTATAATATATATATTATAGTATAATATATATTATATATTGTATTATTAGACACATTGTAGTGTCAAAAATGTCACATATTTACATTTTCACACTTAATTGGGAATGATTTACATTAAAAATGAACCTAATGTCACCTTGATCTAGTGTTGTAATATTTTTTACACATTCACATTAGATTTAAGGCCCTTTGAAGCTAAGTAGACATAATTTTTCCTTAATTTAGTGTTGTAAAGTATATTTATTTAAACCTTCACATTATGTTTTTAAATCTCTTTAAAACTAAATAGACTTAATGGTTCCTTATTTAGGGTGTTGTAAAGTGTATCCTAACATTTTCACACTAATCTAGGGCTTCATTAATAAATCGGGCTTCTTTATGCCTTATTTGGCCTTATTTTGCATCCACAAGCCTTAATTAATGTATCTTTGTGAGGATAATCTTGACATACATCAAATAACCAATCAAAAATTAATATTTTTTGGATTTTATGGCCTAGATTTAGTGATTTGGGACTCATATGCCACGTTGGGCATATGGGTCCCACCTAAGTTTCGAGGCCCCAATCCTGATTTCACATGAATTTAAGAATTTCTTGAAAAATGTGTCCCAAAGCCTAGCCTAATGGGACTCATAGGCCACTTTTGGTGTATGAGTCTCATGTGGCTTAAACCTAAATTAAATTCAAATTCTTGGTGAGATTTAATTCTCCTAGATCTGATGTCACTTTGTAGTGTTGTAATTTTGAGGAATTTGGCACAAAACTTTCAAGAGAGCATTCTAATAACAATTCTAAGTATTTGCCAAGACTTCACAAGAGTGTCAAGAGAGTTTACAAAAGCATTTATATGAATTCAAGGGAAAACTTCTTCATATTTTGTTGTGGCAATTCAAGATCCATCATAATGCCAAAAGGCACAGCATCAAGCATGTTGTTGAGTCGATGTTGTTGATGTAGCATTGAAGGATCCATTTGAAAGCATTGTTTCACATCCAATTTGAGATCAAGATCTGCATTCTTCATGGCCACTTCATGTTAGATTGCAGATTTACATTCCAAGACATAATTCAAGGTATCATTGTTTATGTTACATGTTTCATGTCCTTATTTCATTGTTTCATCATTTGGTTTAATTACCTAAATGGGGTTTGACCTTGGCAAACCCCTATCCTCTACCAATCAACAAGTTTTTTATCTCTCTACATGTGTGATTGAAAATCTAGGTGGCTTTGAGGATTGCAGATCCTTTGAAGACAAAGTTGCAAGGTTGAGAGAAGTTGTCAAGTTTTCACAAGGTTGTCATCTTCATAGAAAGTCACCTGCAGGTCTGAATTCAAAGTTTTAGATCTAGAAATGAAGTGTGGAAGGAAGAGAAGAGATAGGAGAGCAGATTTAGGTCATGACCCTCCAAAAAAGCAGAGTGGGACTTGTGGTATATGAAAAATGGGGTTTGAATGCTATCATATGGTTTAGGACATAAAGCACACCCACTTTCCAATTACCTCATTAAAGGGTAACCCTAGAGATCTCAATGCAATGGAGAAAGAGATCTTGCAATAGGCTATACTAGGGGCTAATTGTAAACTAATGAGGGGTTCACCACCAAGCTAAGGTTTGGAAAAATATATGAAATGAAAGATTTTATGATTGAACTCAATGATGCAAGAAACTTCACTAAATGAACTATAAAAGGAAATAAATCAAAACAAAAAATTAGAAAAGTACAGAGGAACACCTAGAAATCTGAGAGAACTTGAATGGAGGCACAATTTTGAATAACCTAAAATTTAGGCCCTCTTATGACTCATTTTCCAATCTAGGCAAATCAGTCCCAGATCTAGGTTTTTGGAAAAAGGGTATTTGAATCTACCAAAAATCTTGAAAAATTCCTATAGTGGGACTCATTCGCCACTTTTGGGGGATCAGTCCCATTTTGTGGTGAAGTGTTCCAGGAGAAGAATCTTGAACTAAAACTTTACAAGCCTCTAAAGATGGATCAAATAAGCATTTTCCCATTGATTCCCTACAAATTGGATGGATATTTTTCCCTAGATCTGGGTTTTTGTGAGTCTTGACAACTTTTCATGACAACTGACAACATTTGCAACTTTTCATTTTGGCAGGTACTTTTTTTTTTGCAAGGCTTCAAATCCATTTTCTTGAATCATAAACTTGCAATCACACATGTAAAGAGGAGAAAAACTTGTTGATTGTTAGTGAATAGGGGTTTCATGGTCAAACCCCTTTTAGGTAATTAAACAAATGATGAAACAATGAAACAAGGGGCTAAAATATGAACGAAAATGATACTGAATGATGCCTTATGTGATGTCTTGTAAATCTACAACTCAATATGAAATGGCCATGAAGGATGTAGATCTTGATCTTGACACTAGGAGTAGAATAATGCTTGATTTTGGATCTTTAATGCTACATCATAATACTAGCTCAATAACATGCTTGATGCTTGATAACCTTTGAAATGATGATGGATCTTGAATTGCTACAAAAATTGATGAAGAATTTTGATCCTAAATTCCTTATAAATGATCTTGAATGCTCTCTTGATGATCTTGTGAAGTCTTGGAATGCTTAGCTCCTAAGTGCTTGACTTGATATCATGTAGGCTTGATGAAATAATAATTTAAAGCTCATTTATATAGGCAAATATCTTGTATTAGATCCCAAAGGCCAACATATAAAATTTGAACTTAAAACCCATTTCCCTACTCAATACCTTGAAATAAATGGGACTCGTGCATGTAAGTTAAGGTAATAGATGCTTGTTACATATTTTTCAGCTCAAATGGAGAATTAGGCTGACTTTTATTTAACATTAAGTAAGTGCTTGAGTGTCATGTTGAATGGAGTTTCACATCATTATCATTATACATTGAATATGGTTATGCATTTTGGTGAGTGGAGTTAAGTGTCATTCAAAGTTTAAGATTTAAAGAAAGACAAAATTGGTACATGTGCAAATGGCATTTGAGGATGCTTTTATTCATTTTAAAAAAAGAACTCATATTTTACAAGGCTTCATTTGATTTCCACAATCCAGTAGTGTTACAATATTGCATAAAATGCATTTTCTTTTCAAAATTGAAAAGCATAATTGAAATCAAAGATCCACACAAGTCATGGATATAACTGTTACAATGCATTTCTAACAGCACATTACACTACTGGAGGTGCAGAAAGGAAAACATGTAAGTGACAGATAATCATCATTGCCTGATTATCGACGTTCGATGTTGAATGGTGCACCTTGCCTTTTCGAGCTCCGTCGACCTATAAGAGGAAAAGAGTGGCTTCGATTATATGTAACTTATATGGAACACCCACAATAGTACATCATACTATTAGCAATGCATCGAAACAATCAATCAAGTGCAGTATGAAAGAAATGACTTGAAGGAGAAATAGCAACATCATAATCAACATGTTCTATTTTTTATGCTAATGATGTTTGTTTACTTGTGCAGGTATAGGTAAAGTCATGAAGCTGAACATTGTTTGAAGACCAAGCATGTGGAGTAAAACTGACTCCCACAAGGGTAGAGCTCGGCATGCTGCCCTATTCATTAAATGGGCTGATTTTAAAGGATACTTCATTATATACATCGAATGAGATGAGATACAACTGGAAGAATAAAACAGAGAATCCATCAAGCAACGAGACCAACTGTTCATTCATAACGATCAGGGTTGCTTTCTGAAGGCTACAGGTGAACATTGAGTTTAGTTCACTTAAGGAATTTAACTGAATACATTTACATCAAAATTGCTGAATAACTACATTTTCCGTGCTGATTGTAATCATATGTCATGTGAGTTTCAATTCATTATTTCTCTTTTGGATAGTGAACATGCATACATATGCCTTAATGTTTTGTTCTAATTTTCATCATCAAAGAGGACTGATCTAAAGAGTAGTTTTGTACGATGAAATATAAAAATGCATGAAGAGTACCATGTTGCTCAAGAATACAAACATAGACAGTGCAAGGTTTCAAGAAGGAGCAAGCAGTTTCTTTCCAGAAAGTTCTGAAGTTATCAGTTGTGCATATGAATTAGGGAGCAGAGAATACAAGCATGAAAATTCCCCTCTTCGCAGTGAACTTATACAGAAACATTTTCAAGGTATTACATTTTTCTACCAAGATTCTAAGTACTTGGTAGAGTATTCTCAGAATGTGTATTGGATGTTCTTTTTAAGGATAGTTTACAGCTACATGTCAATGACAGTTCTGTGAATCGAGCTCAAGTGTCATAACTATCAAGAGAGTTATAGAAGATGCCAAGGTGGAATACCTAGTAATATGAGTCAAATGAGTATGAACAAGCACACAAATTCTTGTTGTTCCATCATGTTCTTGTATACTTCTAAAGGCATATTTAAACAAGCAACAGTGATGCAATGAGTTGCTTTCTTTTGAGATACACAGAATGCTAAAGAGGATAAAGGTAAAGACAAATATGCAAGGCATCCTTTTGTTACAAGAAGTGCATACAGAACAGCACTGGCTATTTGAGTCAAAATCCTAAGAATAAATGCAAGTAAATGTACAATTTTATCACCATTTCAAGCAAGTATGGGAGGTCGAGCTCTATCAGGAAGTAAGAATATATGCTTTTGTTTTGAAAGTCTCCAAAACCCATGATATTATTTTGTTTTAGAAGTTCATGGTAAGTTTTATGTCCTGGGTCGAATCCAAAATAAATCAAAGGAACTTTATCAGTGTGAGATTTGTTTTCTCTTGGCGATCTGAAGTAATAAAGAATTTCGGCAAGACACAAGCTCTCTACAAGAGGTCTCCCCGAAAGTGGTATGTCATGGTGACAGGAGTGAAAGCATGAGTTTTCAGCAAGACACAGGATGCTCTACGAGATGTTACCCTGACTACACATTGTCTCGGCGACTAGGAAGTAATAAAGAATTTCGGTATGACTCAAGCTCTCTATGAGAGGTCTCCGCGATGATGGTAAGTTATAGCGACAATCATAAGATAGAAACGAGAGATTCATGAAGTTTTCAGAAACCAAGGGTTGAGCTCTCAAACTGATGGTCGAGCTTCAGAAGGACAAAAAATGTAATAATCTACAATACCCATTTTGGTTTTTACATTCAAAAGTAGTATGACTACAAGTATGCAGATTTTTGTGCTGGAATTAGAACTTGAGAGGTAAAAAGAAATACAATTTTCTTCCAATGTTTCCAAAGACCACTTTTGGTTTATCCTCAAAATCTGAAAATGCATTTTCCTTTAAAAATTTTGAGTACCCATTTTGGGGAGTTTGGCTTCAAAATACAAAAATCGATTCTGAGAAATAACCCATGTGAGAATGCAGGTAGAATGGATGAACATAAAATGAATCACAAACTCGAGAAGCTGGGTTGAAATATATAGAAAAGAAAAATGCAGATTTATGGAAGTTCCTATGATGCCCACAAACATAAATGCTTTTAATTAATATAATGGTAGTTTTAAAGCTAGGTCAAGCCTGGTCCCCTAAAGAGAATGCGCTTCCTATAGTGCTCTTTTGGCCTGAGACTAAACATGGCGAAGTTAATGAAATAAAGAGGAGAGCTTCATAGGGTTTCTATAGAAACATGATTACTAGTTCAAAGCTGAGGCGGGTACTCATTGTGGCGGAAGCTTCACTAAGCATCGAGAAGTTGAGAGTCCCGGCTCACAATGAGAATCGAGCTTACACAGTAGTAAATGAAGTCACAGGAAATGCAATATGAAGAGACATTAGAGTGTGTTCACCATGGCATCAAGGAAAAAATGGAGGTTCTGAAAATTATTAAATAAAGCTTACCCCTGCACAGTGAAGGAGAACAAGAGTACGAGTGAAAGCTTCCATAGTCTCCAATCGGGCTTGAACTCATAATGGTATGGATAAGTCAAGGTAAGAGAATATTAGAGAGTAAGCTCATGCAAGCCGCGCCTTTAGGGCTTTTTGATATTCAAAATTATGAAGTAGAAAAGCTTTTTTACCATGAAAGGAGGCTTACCCACTGGAGACTTAGTTGTCTAGAAACATGGAGAGGATTAATAAAGCACACGAGCTCAAATTCGACACCATCATGGCGCCAGTTTCCTTTCAGACAGAGTTTCCTTCTTCTCAAGTCACAGGTGTGAAATGATGATAATTAGGGTTTGACCCTGTTTTGATCAAAGCCCTAATTCAAGCCTTATGAAGTTCTAGAATATTCAATCAAAATGCACATGTTGAATTTCAAATGGAGGTCAAAACCCATAATGCCTTCCTTATGATTTATTTAAACCTAAGTCTAAATCAATGATTATGTAAGGCTGAAATTCTATGCTAGGGTGATGTCTTAGGTATTGAAGACTTATTGTTTTGCCTTAGAGAAGTAGGGGTTTATGCCTTAGGGTATTGTTTTAAATGAAGAAGCAATTAGGGGAGATTTAGGAATGCCTTATGCTTAGTGCCATATTTTTAGGGTTTTTATTTTTTGATTGATTTTGGAGAAATCAATTATGGAGTTGATAGGAATATGACATTATGTAGTGTATTTTTATGATTTTTTGAGAAAATAAATTATTGTAATGGAGAAATAAGGAGATTTTCTTTTGCAAAAGATTTCCAATCTTTGAGTTGCAAAAATAGACAAATTGTAAAAAATCTGCATCTTGTAAAGCAGAAGCATAAAAGCGATATTCTATGAATTGATTTATGTTTTCTTGCTATTTTTAGCAGATCTTTGGTTGACTTTTCCTCTTGGTCGGATTCCAGACTTATCTTGGAGAGATAAGGTGTTTTTTGTGCTTTTAAAGCAGATTTTGCCTATTTTTAGAGGTTTGACAGTGTAATCATAAAAGCATTGTGCTTTTTTTTGCTTTAAGGTAGTTTTTTGAGTTTGTTTGAAGCCTTTTCCTGGAGCTTTTTTCTAAGCTCGGATTAGGGTTTCCTTGAGAGTTCTTTTGATAGACTTAGTCTTTCAACTCTCCATTGTTAGTAGTTCAGAATCAGAGTTTCTTGCCCTTACACATTTTGGGGAGCTTGTAAACTCATGTGTGCTCAGATTCTGAGAAGTTCCACTCCATCATTCAATAAACAGCAAAGTTTTTCCTTTCTCATTTCCTTTTCATGACTTGGAATAGTAATCTGATTTGTTATGTGATTCAAATCTGTTGGATCCTTTTTCTTTTCTTACTATTGTCAAGAAATTTGCAGGAGTTGCATGCTAGTTCAGGTTATGCCTTGTGTTAACTTAACCTTTGCATAAATCACTGTTGAAACTGCCTGTGTTGTGAGATTGTGAGATTTCAATTTTAAAGAGTTGGTGAGAGTGAGTTATTATTAGGATTTCCTTATAGTTAATCATTATTTTTAGAATGATAGAATTTCAGCTTTAGATTTCAAACTCAGTTTATCCTCCTATCCTTTTTCTTGAAAAGACACTTAGAATAGAATTCATCATTCAGAGAACCAGCTCGCTCTGGAGATTCCTCTTTTCATGCGGATCACCCACATCTGAAGGAGGTTTCCCATGTTTGATGGTTGCTAAATATTGTATTGATGGGGTGCAAAACTATTGATACTTGATACCACACAGATAGGACTCTCATTCACCCAAAGTGGTGAATGGGTCCCACAGGGATTATTTTGCTTGCTAAAGTGTTGGGGAGTGTGTTAATTAAGTTTATATGTTGATCTTGTTAGGTTTTTGATTGAAATATGCCTTTGGATGAACAATATAGGGTCTT
>VDFB02033100.1:0-14859 GCA_007258455.2 Sequoia sempervirens
CCTCATCTGCTATGGGGGCTAGAGCTGGGGTGAGAGCAAGAGACCTGTCACCAACCAATACCCTAAACATTGGGGTGGTCTATCTGCTCGACGATAGGTGGGCCTATCAGCAATCCTACCACGCCCTTGACCAACATATGGTGGAATGTCCAGGTAGTTAACTTTGAAGCCCAAATGGACCTCAGCATACAACTGCTGAACAAAATACAATGGAATCTGGTCATTGTTTGGGTATATACCATGTGCTGCTAGAAATCATGGGTAGATCAATGAGGCCATAGCATGATCAACACATTTAGTGACCTGGTATCCCCTAACCTTATGCACATTTTGATAAAATGGGAAACAAGTGGCTTTTATCATTTCTTTGGTGACACTATCTTGTATTTTTTTAAGGGGAACGTCACCATGTACTTCTTCCCGCATGCGGGAAAGAATAGCAGTCACTCTGTCTGGGGAATATGCACTAGTCCTCTGGATTCATTTTTAGTTTTCCTGAACTATACAATGCTTATGCATGGTTCACACTATATATCCACTAGGTTTTGCACCCGACTGTGAATCTCTTAATTTTTTTATCTATTTTGGCTACCCGACAAAATAATGCTGGGTGGCTTGATCTACATTTTCCATGTATATATATCACAGTACACCTAAAAAACAATGAAGACTTTGGTAAATAATATATCTAGATAAAAAGAATACAAATCTAAATAAGAACTTGTAATTTAAATTTGTCTACTCATCAATAATATTTCATATATTAACTTGATTTAAAAATAATTGGAAGACAACTATAATCTATAATATAACATCCTTAAATGGTTCAAATTTTAAATGAAACGATGAAAGAAAGAATAAGAATACAAAGATTAAAGTATAAAATCATTTGAAAATAATTGGGGATAAAAATATTTAATCTAATAGTTGTTAACATAAATGAACTTCAATTATATAGCCTTGAGAACATCAAAAAATTATAGATTGGAAAGAAAAATAAATGTGTCATATTACTTGAATCAAATCTAATAAAGTTTGACTTTATTGCATACTTGTTATAAATATCTCACATGAACCAATGAAATTCAATGTGCCTCTATCTACCCTTGACATTAATGTTTAAAGGCTTCTTGAGATGAAAAGTAATGTTGATTCCTTACCTAATGGAAACAAAAAAAGACATACATATAAAAATCAAACACAATTCAATTTCTATTAAAAATTTTACATATCCATTTTTTGTTGGATTTTTGGATCCTAGATTTGAGATACACAATGTTAAAGGAGATCCCATGACACATTCAAGGTTTTTAGTGCTACATATTTGGATTTTGTGTATGATGATAAGTTATTGGCTAAGTTCTTCCCATGAAATTTAATAGTATTATCTTCCATTTGGGTCTATTTTTTAATATGGAAATTGGCCAATGCAAATATTGAGAATGTTAGATTGAAGTTTATTATTTTAGATTTTTTGACTGTATAAACAAGGATCTACAAAGTATATACATTCTTAACATTTGCATGTGCAAGTGAGATGAATGTTAAGAGCTAAAGTTGTTAGAGGCTACCACACTTAATTATGGATCTTCTAATGCTTCATCTACATCATCCTACCCTTGTAAATTTGAAAAGAAAAATTATTTCCAAAAGGATAGTAAAAAATAATGGAAATGACCATTGTACAAGCTATACATTATAAATGTTTCTAATATTATGACTCTAAAGCCTCCAACTTTTTCCTTTGTAAAATGTGCTTCAAAATTAAATTCGTGCAAACATGATTACACTTCCTCCTATTAGGCCATTAGATAAATCTAAAAGTTATTCCCAAAAGATATAATGAAAGAATTTTGTTATTAGAGGTGTAGAGTTAATTGTAATTATACCAACATTTTAGCATGGGATTAAGGAAGAATAATTGATTAAGGATTTGATTGATAAAAAATTAGGTTGAGGGTTAATATTGAAGTCCAATCCTTCATTGTTCCTCCTAATGAAAATTTAAATATTTTACACTAAATAAATCTAATAAAATGGTTTTATATGAGGGTCATGAGATTGAGGTACATATACATGTTGGCAAATCATTTGATTCACCTATGTATGAGAATGATAATTTGTTGGTATTAATAAAAATTATAAGGAGGTACTTATTCTTCTTTCTTGTACTGAAATGATTGGCTTTTGTACAGAGTACCACCATGGACTAACTAGTATTCAAACTAGGACCTCCAATTTGGTGTTAGGATGCTCTACTATTAGGCTAATGGCTCACATTGTGATGAGTCTTTTTATGGCTTAGGTGTGTATCATTTCTCCAACACACTCCCTTGAACCACAACATAGGTGTCAAATGCACCTAGCTTGGCTCTAATACCATACAAGAATACCAATTATGAGGACCTACTATAAAAATATGACATGAAAAACCGTGAACAATATTTAAAAGATAATCCATAGTCTATCTTATTATTTATGCATATTTTCTAGGACCACCTATGCCCAAAACACAAAATAGTTTTTGTAAATACACCAATTAGATCTTATAAAATGCATTACTTAGATCAAATTATATGGTAAATTAAATATAATTAATGATTACTTTTTCTTTTAGTATGAAAGAGGTTAAATTCCAATATATGTTCTAGTGGGCTTGATTGAGTGACAAGGTGGAGTGATTGTTGTAATGAAGAACTTGCTAGGAAAGCTAACCAAGTTAAAATGTACACCTATACATACATCATTGTGACCTAATATAGACCTATGTCATAAAACACAATTGAATCATTCATAATAATAACCCCAACCCTAATCCCAATTTTGCTTTCTAACCCTAACCTAACCTAACACTAACCTAACCAAAATCCTATTGGTGATGATAACTAACTCCTATTCATGATGATAAATCATTTGTGGTAACCCCTGGCATTCCCAATTTTGCTCTAGCCTATCCTAACCTTAGCCTAACCCTAAACCTAGCCTAATTCCTGTTTGTGATGATAAGCGTATTTGGCGTGATAACTTTGAACACTACTACTAGCACAACCTAACCCTAATTATAAGCCTAAATGAATTATAAACCTAGCCTAACCCTCATTAAGCACTTAATTTTCAGTATAAGTGTAATCAAGCCTTAATGATAACCTTGAATCTCATAATTCTCTTCAACCTAAACCTAACCCTACAACACTAATTTGTTAAATATGGTATGGTGGTTTTAATATCATTAATTTTAAAACTTATGATAAAATTTAACCCTAACTGTAATCGTAGTTGTGCCCTAGCCCTAATTTGACCCTAACCTTATTTGAACCCTAACCTTAATAGTAATATTAATTTAATCCTATAGCTAATCTTAATTGAACCCTAACTATAATTAAATCTTAATCTTTACCCTAACTCAAACCCTAATTTAATGTTAATAGAATCATAATCCTAATTAAGTTCATATTATATAACTTATATAACATTAAAAATAAATTCCATAAATAACCCTATCTTTAATCAATTTTATTATATGTAACCGTAATCAAAACCTAACATTAATTGAACCTTAATTAAAACCTAACCCTAATCCCAAGTGAAAATTATTCCACTGAGAAAATAAATAAATATTCAAACCTCATGAACACTAGAATTATAATATGGAGAAACCCTTTCAAAAAATCCCACTACTAAAGAGATATGAAACTTTTATTAATATTCATAACAAGATTATAACAATCCAATCCACTCAATCTTCTTTAGTCTAATATTTTGGCTATTTCTACATAACACTATTTAAACTTTATGTCATACATGAAATTATATATAGAGCAAGGGAAACAAGAAATGATCAATTAATTTATGTAATGAGTGGAAAAAAATCATGGTCCACAAGAAAAGAACCCATGCCCCACTATGCATTGGAACATGTACACAAAATATAAACGAACTAATGATATATGACCTTAAATCCCATAACCTTGATAGTAACCACTCCCAATACTAGTGCTTTATGATGAAGATGTCAATTACAATAAGTCTCATCTATTATGAAAAGATGCTCCACTCTTCCCAATGTAACTCCTAGTACAATAATCATCACGATCTCCTTATTTAATTTTATTATAATAATATCTTGAGCCCATTGCTTACCTTTTCATTTTTCTCACATATCACACTATAAAATTTTGGAGCTCATTTTCACTTTACGAGAGTCTCTCGAGGGTTTTAATGGTGTCCAAATTGATATTTTTTAGCTTAATGCATCAAGCTCATTAATATTTTTAATTTTAAGAAAATATTAAACTCAAAGCTCTAGACTGTAATTTATGCCCTTTAGAAAGAATTTAGAAAAAAGCAACATTAAAGATAAGATTTTAAGTGAACGGAACACTAATCCCAACTTACACCAACCAAGTACAAATGGGTATTTAGCTTCATGGAGATTCATTCATGGTTGGTGATGGTGCATGAGTAGGCTAGTAGAGGAAGAAAGACCATATGTTCATTAAGAAGAAATTGGGAGAAAAAATAAGCTAAGTTTAAATTTGTAATGATAAGATGATCTTGATTGAATTATATATATATAGTTCATATGAGAACCAAGGATAACATACTAGAGTAAATAAGCTTTGATAATAAAGGAATCTTGTAAGTATGGGGAAGAAAAATATATCAAACTAAATGCACTACCAAAAGATAGATCAATTGGGATTTTTTTATATGAAAGTGTGATATTTAATTGAAATCCTAATGTATTAATGTTGTATCTTCAACAATCTTGGAATGAGTACTTGGATGCCTATGTTGTCAAAAGATATTATTATTTTACTATTAATTCTCCTCATGTTGAAATTTCCATGAACTAGTTAGGATGCAAATCTCCACCACTAAGCTACCCACCCACTTTATGACAAATCAATTTACGATTTAGGTATGCTAATTTTTTTGACACCTTTTTCACATTGTGAGATATTACCAAATAATTATAATGGTCATTTGGTTTTGTGTGGATCATGAACCATGTAAGGGTGTGTTTATTGATCTTACTCACCAATAAAATATATGCATTGAATAATTTTTGTTTTATCATCATTTTATCAACAAGCATATGCATATTTGAAGGTTTATTTAAAATTGACTAATGATATGTTGATTGAAACTATAGGATACATTATTTTACCTTAATTTTATGGTCTAAAAGATGAGGGAAGTTCTTATTCTATGTCATATTCTTTCTTCTTTAGATGTATCTCATATTTTATTTGGGTATCCATGGATAAAGCAATATCAAGCAACATCATCTATGTTATGCCATCAAGGTATCAAATATGTTTGATCACTAGTAAAGAGGTTACAATTGCAAGAGATCCATATATGCCTTTATTTTAGATTAAGTCATTTAACCTTAAATAATTTTAAGAACATACATAAGGATCGTCTATATAAGTGCAAGGATTCTTTTCCTAATTTGTAAAATTTTCAAAAGGAATAACAATGGTGGGAAAATCAAGACAAGATGCAACAATTTAGAATTCCTAAAGGGTTTACAATTATTAGAGCCAAAGTAGGTTATATGTAGGTGTTATATTATAAAATGATTCAAGAATCTATAAGGCCAAAAGAACCATAAGCAAATTGCAAACTTTAGTTTAGAAGCATAAGGGATTGGATATTTTCATTCCTAAACATGGTTTTCATAAAAAAAATTACTCATGTAGCAAACACACTATAGAATTCACAAAGAAGGTTAGGGTTTTTAGCTTCACTTGTTATATGGAGATATTTTATTGTAATGTACGTAATCAATGATATGATTCTTGATTTTTTATAAGATTTAATATTATAACACCTTAACAAATCAAGCTATGACTTTCATGGTTCACTCCTACATGTATGAAATTTGCATTTTCATCTACAAGTTTAACCCTAAATTTGTAGTTTTAAAATTATTTTTTGACCTTGACCCTTCCTAGTCTTTGAAGATTTATTTATCTCCATTTTTTTTTTAGACTATGTTGAGAGCCATTATAATGTTTTTTTGCACTAACTTTCAGAGGAAACTCGTTTTTCCTTACTCAAACCCTTGGATTATGCAAAACGGGGAAGCAAAATACTATATTGAAAATGCTTTAAAACTTTCAAACAAGTGCAATTTGAATTCAACAAATTTTAAAAAATTTGCATATAGGGTTTCGAAATTAAACAAATACATGCATTTTGAACTCTAAAAAAATGGAATTTTAAATACCTCGTGCTCAATAGTGGTCGATATGCGAATTGGAATGATGAAGTTTGAAGAGAGGACCTGAAATTTGCTTTCGCCCGTGAGAAATTTTGTTGGGTCGCCGTTCGGATTATGTTCGCCGCGCGCAGGGACAGTGACTGACTGGTAAATTCACAGTAAAAATGTGAAAGTGAAAGCATTTTTTTTGGTTTTGTCATATTCAAGGGGTTCGGCTGAACCCACTTAAATATGATTTTTTATTAGGCTCGGTGACTGGTTCGACCGAGCCATGGGTTCGGCCGAACCTAGTTGATATGAAGAGTGGAAAATTTTGAAATTTCCTTCCTCTTCAAAGTGTAAACCACTTATGTGGCTTCACCCACATATCGTTAAGTTTTGATTCTCCACCTTATTATTTGTTTAAAGATCAAAAAACTATAATGTTGGTTACTTTGTTCTAACAGTATTTATATTTCACATAAAGTTACCGATCAACATGTTATTGTGTAATCGATAACATGATATCGGTTATCATTAAGTAACTTCATTTACCCATTATCTTTTGTACTATGGATCAGTCAACCATATGTGAAGGAACCTTTTATCTATAAGAAACAAAGTATGATCATCCTTTGATTTTGTTTTAAACATTGGATTAAATCAACAATGTACATGTATATATATACATATAGACACTTCGTATGAGAGAGATGATTCAAATGATTCATATAACCCCCCGGCTTGAGATGGCCAAAACACTGGTGACACAAAATAACATCATGCATTGTTTTCATGTATGGAATGTTAACAACATTCAATAGAGCATTATCCTTTGAACGATAGCATTGTGCATACTCCTCTTTTTAATAGAGTAAGGTGAGATTGTTTGATAGATTATAAAGTACAAGGGGAAGATGTGTACATCATTCGGCTAATGCTTATAGCAGGGCTCTAATTGCCACATAAAGCTCACTGAATGGTGGGTGTGATAAACATAATATAGGATTGAACGATGCATTTCATTCATCGATAGACAAAGTAACAAATCAATATAAATCATTTGGATAGCAATAGCTAGACGCTCACAAAGCGTTAATGAAAAAATAGTCATCAAACGATGACATCCATTCAACCATATAATGATTCATAGATAATAATTTGAACACCATAAGGTGTCCCTCCAAACAAATAGAATGTACAAGACGGGGTTATCTTGATAAATGAAATGCAACGACAAATTTCAGGTTGAATGAGCATGGATGCAAAGGATAATGTTGCATGTGGGTCAAAACCTGTCACGGGTGTTTAACTCGATACCTATGCATGCTTGGTATCCCAAATAAAAAAGCTCAATATGGTGGCTCAGCCCCAAATAGAGCTAATAGAGATAAATATGGGGTCAACTAAATAGTGATAGAAACACTAATATAGAGCCATGGTTATGCATGATAAGAGCACACGAATTACACAATATCTTCAAAAAAACACATAAGAATGAATAATCATTCGAATAAAAAAGAAACATCTGATATAGGTTCGAGAATAACTCTTCTTAGATACGATTGTTGGTGATTTTCCTCTATTAAAATTAGCAACAACTTCCCATTATTTTTTCCCCTTTCCTCTATCAATTTTTCCTTCAATTCCACTTGCTTTTGCTAGATTTCCTCCATCAAATTGCCCCCCTCTAACCGAGAATATCTTCATTTCTATCTTTGGAGATAGTGGTCTTAATTCCTTCATCCATACCACTGTCACTTAGCCGCCCACTTCCTTCCATTTTTTAGCATTATAGGGATAGAATCCTTCCACATTCATTATGGGAGTTACACATTAAAGCAATACTCTCGTTTAAAAATTATAGTAATATATTTATATATGTATATATATATATACATGGTTTCACCCACACACACACACAGATATATATATATATATATATGCGTATATACTTATTTATATACATTTAATAAAATTTCACAAACATACATTTTATTTTATTTTTCCATTTCTTTTATCAAGAATTATATTTTCAAATTCGTCAAAAGAACAAGTAATATAATTTTCTCCTTATGATAACTGTATATGATCAAATGCATTTCCAAAACCATTTTGAATCAAACTTTGAGATAGATAGGAAAGACAAGGATGCACTAAATTTGTTCCTTTCACAAGATTGCTTATTTTACTAAAATGTGATTTGACACATACAAGAATGATATTTATCAATTACAAACAAATGCAGATCTTATGGTCTATTGTGGTGTGTGAGATTTCAGATTCCAACCTTGATTACCGTTTGTCTTTTGGCTAAGCATTCCTACCTCAACCAGGTTCTCATTCTTCAACATGTTCCTACACACATACGTTCTTACACTTTACAACTTTATTAGTAACCTTTAACTAATCATCCTAACGAAATAACTCTTTTTAAATCATAAAATTGCAAGATAATAATTTTTCAAATACTATTTCATTTATCATATCCATAAATACTAAATGATAAATTCCATTTTTCAAATATTTCATTTACTTTAACATTATTAAATGCGAGTAATGAAATTGAGATGTGACATCCTTCCCCACTAGGAAGAGACATCATCTTGATGTCTGATAAAAAAAATTGATTCACATATTTTCATCAAATCATATTGTTTTCAAGCCAAAACATCATAACATACAAGTCCAAAATATTAAGCAACAATATATAGTAAACCATCAATAGTCTATCTAAGAAATCAAATGAGGAAATGAGTGTTCTATTTCCTCCGCATCCTCCCATGTAGCATTGTCCTCAGAATATTGATCCCATTGGACCTTATATTGAATAATGTCTTTGTTTCACAGCTTGATGTTGCATCTATCTAGAATTCTAATGGGCTCCACCAACACCACTCCAAGATCCTCCACCTATAAATAATGCCAATAAAATATATGAGAATCTCTCAGCTAATATAATGTGACCTAGGTAGTGCACCCTATCCTGATAAAATGAGCACTTGGATATCTTTCCAAAAAGCTTCTTTTCCCTTAGAAGTTGTAAAAATATCCTCAAGTGTCGATCATATTCCTCAATATACTTGGAATAAAACAAAATGTCATCAATAAATATTAGGAAAAAATCATCCAAATAGTCTTGGAACAAACTATTCATAAGATTCATGAAAGTTGCAAATGCATTGGTCAATCCAAACGGTACAACGGTGAACTCATAATGTCCATACCAATTTCAAAAAGTAGTCTTTGGAATATCTTCTTCCTTTATTCTCAATTGATGATAACCAGATCTGAGATCTATTTTTTAGAATACTATCACTCCCTTCATCCGATCAAATAATTCATCGATCCTTAGAAGGGTATATCAATTGTTGATGGTCACCTTGTTCAACATCTGATAATCAATACACAGACACAAGGTTTCATCCTTCTTTTTCACAAACATAACTAGTGCTCCCTATGATGACACACTGGGTCTAATAAGCCCCTTGCATAATAGCTCTTGTAACTAGGTTTTCAATTCATAAATATATGTGGTGGTCATCTTGTACAGGGCCTTAGACTAAGGCTTGACTCCTGGCACTAGATCGATTGAGAATCGAATTCTCGCTTTGGAGGCATCTCGGTGAGATCTTCGGGAAACACATCTCGTAATTCCTTAAGGATTGGATAACCATCTAGGTATGGTTTCTCATTTTTGGGTTCACTAACATGCACAACATATATGACACAACCCTTCCTCTAAGCCCTCTTCAGCTACATAGTTGAAATTTTCCTAAGCTCCAAGGGGCTTTGTATCCCATGTATCTCAACCGGATATCCATAGTCATCCAGATAGCTCACCATATTATCCTCATAATTTACAATGGATTTGTGCTCAATTAACCAGTTGATTCCCAAGGTTACATCATAGGATCGTAGAGGTGCCATGTAAAGTTCAACTTGGGTCAAGAAGTTGGGAAGTTCTAACTCGCTACAAGAGAAACATGAATCTACTTCCCGCTCTACTCGATTCCCATACTGAATAGACCATGAGTTTTCCAAATATCTAGGTCGAATGGGTGGCTTATAAATCATTTTAGGATCTATAAAACACTCAATAGCTCCAGTATCTATCAAAATAGAAACGGTTCAACCATAGAGCTTTCTTGTCAATCGTATCAGAGAAGCCTGGTACTTTGCTTGCCTGTTATCCACCGCCGCATGGATTTTGTGTTGTGGGGTCTTCTACTAATTTCCTTCCTTCTGTGACATCAAATTCTAAGGTCAACTATATGCATAATGGTCTCCCCCACAAGTGTAACATCCATCACGTGGTCCTTTTCGACCTCTAGGCCTATCCTCTTTTGAGTACGTCTAATTACTATCAAAGTTGTCATTTCCCCTATCAACCCTTTTATTTTTTCTTCCTTGGTTTCCTTCTTCCTTTTTTGAAGGGTTGCTTTCTCTTTTCAAATTTCTGATTTGATGGGACTTATTTCCCTTCATCATGCCTTCCCCGAAACTTTAAGTTTTTGAATTGAACAAAAGTCTGAACTGATTGGATGACTCTTTTGTTCTTAACTTAATGGCCCTTCTCAAAGCTTCTACGTGGGGTTGACGGGTTCGCAAAGGCTCAATGGCCGGTTATAAATCCCTAATGCAAACTTACCCGAATCTAAAGAAGCGGCTCAGCTGGGTTTAGTACTACGACAGCACATACTTGATAAAAATTGGTAAACTTCTCCCAATATTGAACTACTTTCATCGAGGCCACCCTAAGGTCAGGTGCAAATGTGTTTGTTCGAAGACGTCTTTTAACCGAAAGTGGGGAAAAACTCAAGTGATCTCCTATGGATAAAGTCTTCTCACCCCGCCTTCATTGTCATGCTTGCGGTAGGCGCCTCCTCCGGACGGTTATTCGCTGCTTCCGGCAACCTTGGTTTTGGTCCGCTGAACGGGTAAAATATTTTCCATATCTATGATCTGAGCCTTAGCCCCATCTCCGTCATGCCACCATCAAATTTTCGGCTACGCTTTAGGGTACGCCAGTACCGACCTGGGTCAGATCCACCGCATTTTTTGTTGGTTAGGTACCTTGTTCCTGGAATTACGTCTGCGCCATGGGCCTCCGTATTTGTTCATGTTTCTTGTCGTTCAGGAACCGGTTTGCGGTGCCTTTTCGCACAGCGGCTGTTGATACCCGCTAACACCAGGTGCCGCCCGTGACTTTCCGCCGGCCTATACTGATCGTGTTTGAGTGGCAATCTTCCGCCTGAAGTTTTTATGTTTAAACAATTGCATCTACATAATACTATGTACACAACATGTAATCTAAAAGAGATATACACGTTCATTCACATCAAAACAAGTCTTCAAGTTTTGTGTTCTTGAACAACAAAAAAGACTTTCTTTATTTATATTAAATATGGATTTACATTGAGCCTTATTTTTAAAAAAAATTCTTACATGCTAAGTAGTTCCTTCATTATCAAAAAGAGGAAATTCATTTGGATCCTCATTCAAATTTACATCATCCCTCTTGGGTGAGACAAGATGTGCACATAGGCACTCCTTCTCCTCTTTAGTCAATAGAGGTGGATTACTTGCACATCCTGTTGGCCAATCTCTAATGTAGATGTTAAATTAGAAGAGAAAGATAAATCTATTTTGATGTTTTTTTCTTTACCCAAATCTTGGGAGAATCTAATTGTTTCCATAAGTGGTGGTGGTACAGAACCAAAGATGGATAGTCTCATTGCTTTACTTCTTTTAGAAGAGATGAGAAAATCCATGAATGTGGGCTCCCAAGATGCCTTGCATGTGCGAGGAAGGTCCAAAGAAAAAGGAGGGCCTAAAGGGAATAAGAAGAGAGACAAGTCTAAAGGATGTTCTAAAACCCTCAGGAAGAGTAGGGTAAAGTATTAGAATTGTGGTAACAAAGGGAATGTGAAGGAGTGTAGAAACAAGAAGAAAAGCACTGAAACCTCCATGGATAAGTCCTTCAATGATGGTGATTCTGATGCTTTGTTTATTTCTGCTAACTTTATTAGTAATGATGCTTGGCTTATTGATTCAGGTGCCTCCTACCTTATGACTCCTCACAAGGGGTGGTTTACTTCATATTCAACCTATGATCGGGGAGAAGTTTTCCTTAGTGATGAAAACACGAAGAATATTTTTGGTAAGGGAAAGGTAAAGTTGTGTTCTAGTGATGGGAGGGTTAAAACCCTTGATCATGTTTTACATATTCTAGGACTTGCAAGAAATTTGATTTCAATATCCAAGTTGAATGATTCTAGAATTCATGTGATATTTGGCAAGTCTAGTTGTAGGTTGGTAAGAGGGAGTTTGGTGATTGCTAAAGGATATCAGATAGGGATTTTATTTAGGCTTAATGCCTCCACTTTTTGTAATTCTACCAATGTAACTGGCACTAAAAATGCATGTATGGTTTGGCATCATAGATTGGGTCACATAAGTGAAAAAGGTCTTAAAACTATTTTGAATAAAAAGTTGGTTGATGCTCTTTCTAATTATTTTGTTGGTAAAAATGATTTTTATGAGCATTGCGTGTTTGATAAATATAATAGATCACCATTTTCTAATGGGATTAATAAATCTAAGAGATTATTAGAGATCATTTATTCAGATGTGTTTGGACCAGTGGATGTTGACTCTTTTGGAAAATCTCGTTATTATGTTACTTTCATTGATGATGTGTCAAGATACACCTAGATCTATTTTATGCATGCAAAATATGAATTTTTCACTAATTTTAAGGATTTTAAAGCCTTAGTTGAGAAGAAAATGGATTATAAGATAAGGGTGTTGACATCTGACAATGAAGGTGAATATTGTTCTAGGGAATTTGATGGGTTATGTAAGCATGTAGGTATTGTTCAGCAAAAAATTACACCTTATACACCTCAACAAAATGAGGTAGTAGAAAGAATGAATTGAACCTTAATGGAAAGAGCTAGGAGCA
The DNA here is from genome assembly GCA_007258455.2 of Sequoia sempervirens. Taxonomy (NCBI): domain Eukaryota; kingdom Viridiplantae; phylum Streptophyta; class Pinopsida; order Cupressales; family Cupressaceae; genus Sequoia; species Sequoia sempervirens. The sequence continues at coordinate 13,179 of VDFB02033100.1, forward strand.
TGTTGAGTGGTACTAAGCTTGATAGATTCTTTTGGGTAGAAGTTATAAGTATTGCATGTTATTTGGTTAATAGATCTCCTTGTTCAACTCTTGTTGATAGAACTCCTTATGACGTGTGGATAGGTAGAAAGCCTTTTGTTTCACATTTAATGGTCTTTAGTTGTGAGGATTTTGTTCATGTGCCTCGAGAGAAGAATTATAAGCTAGATCCAAAAGCACAAAAATGCATCTTTGTTGGTTATGGTGAGAATGTAAAAGGTTATAAGCTTTGGAATCCACTAACCCGTAAAATGGGTTCTCTAGAGATGTGATTTTTAGGGAATTTAGAGCTTACTCAGGTGAAGAACAACAAAAGGAGAAGGATACGACAAAAAAAATGCACTTCAAAATGAAGATTGGAAAACAGGAAGATGCACATGTGGAAGAACAATCAGATGGATTAGAGGATGGAGAAGAAGAAGAGGGTTCAAAAAGTTTAGATGATGTACAGGATGAGCATACAAAAGAAGAACAACAAGAACCCCTTACTCCTACCTTGAGAAGATCCACAAGACAATGAAATCTAGTTGACAGGTAAATCCCATCCAATTTATGTTGTGTATTTGTTTTTTTGAGTACCAACGATGAACCTAGATCCTACATGGAGGCTCTTTATTTAGAAGAAAGTGAGTCTTGGATGCAAGCCATGTAGGAGGAGATGATGGCTCTGGATAGTTGTGATACCTGGGATCTTGTGAGTTTTCCCAAAGGAAGGAATCCTATTGGTTGCAAGTGGGTGTTAAAAATAAAGTGGATGGTCAGTTAGAGCGGTACAAGGCTATATTAGTGGCCGAGGGCTACTCTCAAAGAGGAGTTGATTTTGGTGAAATTTTCTCTCATGTTGCTAATTTAACTTCTATTATATTTCTATTATCTATTGTTGTTGCTTATGATTTTGAAATAGAGCAAATGGATGTTAAAACTACTTTCTCGCATGGGGATCTTGAGGAAGAAATCTATATGCGACAACCTGATGGTTTTGTTGTGAAAGAAAAAGAACACTTGGTTTGTAGGTTAAAGAGATCTCTATATGGTTTGAAACAGTCACCTAGGATGTGGTACCAGAAGTTTGATGCCTTTGCATTGAAGTTGGGTTTTCTTTGAAGTGAGGAGGATTGTTGTGTTTACATTCAGGTTATTGATGATCAAATTCTAATCATTGTCTTGTATGTTGATGACATGTTGTTTATGGGTAACAACAAAGTGATGATTAAGGAACTTAACACTTAGCTTTCTAGCACATTTGATATGAAGGATTTGGGGACTGCAAAATATATTCTTGGGATGGAGATTAGTAGGGATTAGTGACATAGAAAGCTTTGGTTAAGTCAGAGTAAGTATGTTGATATTATTTTATAGAGGTTTAAAATGTAGGACTGTAAACCAATAAATATTCCATTTCCGGTTGGTACTAAGTTGAGTTTAGACATGTGTCCTAATTCTGCTTATGATGTTGAAGAGATTTCTAATGTTCCTTATTCTAATGTCGTTGGTAGTTTAATGTATGGAACGGTTTGTACTAGACCAGATATAGCCCAAGCAATGGGAGTTCTAAGCAAGTTTATGTCTAACATTGGTAAAGAGAATTGTACTTTTGTTAAAAGGGTGTTTATGTCATTGGAAATATAGGGTTTTGTTGATG